>CABFOQ010031094.1:0-25054 GCA_900660455.1 Gephyroberyx darwinii
AAATATACCATAAATACCATATGTGATTTTAGGACATATTATTAAGCTGAAAGTTACATTTAATTGTTTACAGTAATGTGAACAGTTGACAGCTTCTGTGCTGTCACCAGCGCGAGCTCTCTGGTTGGTTGTTCTTCCTGTCGCTCTTTTGATGACGTTCTTCCTGGCTGTACAGCACCCCTGTAGTAGGAACACGTGTACGGGATTCAACTGTGAGCTGAAGAAGACAACATCACTTCAGCTGTTGGACACTTACGTGTAGTTTCTGTGTATTTTTCTTTGTCGAAGGCTTTAACAACTAAGCAGCCAACATGGTGAAGCCACGGTTCAAGGGGAAAGGCACGATAAATCCTTCGTCCTCCAGCAGCAACCCTGGTGAGATAACGTTAAACTCCATTAGCCACATCGTTTGTTTACAGCTAATGCTAATTGTTGCTAACTGGGAGAATCAATACTATTAAGCTGAGAGAAAGTAATTTAGGTGCAATTCCTTTTTTATAACACAGGTACATGTGCAGTATCATCACGCACATAAAGTGTCAAAACACATAACTTGCAATAACAGTTAAAATCAAGCGATTCCACACTACACGGCAGTAGGCCTAGAAATGGCACCGCGTTGAAAACCTTGGGAGAAGTTTCCGTCTGTAATCGAAGTGTTCGGGCTTGTCATTCCTCAGATCAGAAATGTGTCATAGCAACCCGTAAAATGTCAATTGAAGCTATACAACCCAAGACTTGCCCTAGTCTTGACTACACATGCCCTTCATATTCTTTCGGATGAAAAACATTTTAGAATATCTGATGTGTCTTTGCAAGTAAGTATTTCAGTATACATGTATATAATTAAACTTTCGCAGATCGGCCCAAGGGTGCTGGTGGGAACAACATGAGGGACCGAACCACCATCAAGCGTCTGAATATGTACAGGCAGAAGCAGAGATGGTAACTGATGATGGATTTGCATTTCACTGTACTTTGTACTGATGTAACTGTGTATGTGACAAATAAACCCTTGAATCTTCCTCCTCCACCACTGTAAAAACGTAGGTTGACGGTTTTTCATACATGTCGCAGCATGATTGAATTCTGTATAGGTGGCAGTGAATTATAGTAAATATAATTATAAATAAATTTGTTAATATAGTATAATAAATATAATATAGTAAATTTGGACTTCTGAGGGTTTCCCTGATGAGTGTTATGTTCATACTACCACTGTTCTACCATTAACAGTAATAACAGAGGACAAGTCATCAAACCTTTACAGTACCAGTCCACAGTGGCTCCAGGGACTCAGGCCAGAGTTGAACCGAACATCAAATGGTTTGGTGAGTACACTTACTGTTTACCTTACAACGTTATCCACTGTGGAAGATGTCAATATTTTTTGTTCTGATTCTGTCTTTTTGTATAGGAGAGAATGTCACATCAAACTGCAGGTGTAAATTTTGCAAATGAATGTTGCTTTACTTGTCAACCAACTTGCGTACTTCCCAGATCATGAACAGCTCCCATGAGGGGGGTGGTTGTGAGCAGTGCAAATCAATTTTGGTGTTGAATTGAAATAAATGATCATATGTTTGCTGGCGTGAAAAGTGAACACTAATGACTAAGAGGTCTTAAGTTACGTTCTTAAGTATGCATGTTTGCAGATAAACACTGCAACATTAATCAACCAAATTTCAGCATGCAGTTTGACATAATGTTCTCTTCCAAACAAAGAACAAAACATATAGGGGCTACAACCAGGGAAAACTACAACACAAGCTGTAACTTTCCAGCTCGCACTTTTCATCCGCGTCTCCTCGATTTCAGCAAATACCCGAGTGATCAAGCAGTCATCCCTCCAGAAGTTCCAGGAAGAGATGGGTGCAGTACGGAAGGATCCATACCGCGTGGTGATGAGACAGAGCAAACTCCCCATGTCCCTCTTGCATGATCGAGTCAAGGCCCATGTGAGTAAGATAAAGGGTATAAACCTACTTTTGTTTTATATTGCTTTAAGGAAGACAGATTCCTCTTTCCTATCACCTGCTAATATCTGTCAGATGTTCTTTATGGCTCCGTGGGGCTCCCTGGAGGGGAGGGTGATTCAGTACCTTTGTAGGTTTTTGTTCATGCATACAAAAAATGCTATTGTTTCACGAGTATCACAGCGCCGTTTTCCCCAGTAGCTTGTTTCTCAGGCTTTTATGGGGTGAGATCTACATAAAATGGCATGAAGTTTCAGCCTAGAAAGAGAGCTCACTTCAATCGTCATTCAATTCTCATTCTGCTCCACTCTGAACTTGAGTGTACTGGTACTATGTTTGGCATGGGAAAGTTGCACTCTGCCAGACTTTTCCACCCTATAACCAAAAGGATTCCAAATAGCACCTCGGTTCAGTTCTTCTTGTTCTCTCCCAACATGTTTTTGGCTCAGACTCATTGTTCTTCAAAGTTTTTTCTAAATGGTTCCATGTGCATGCGAGATATTAAAGCAGCTTGAAGTGAATTGGTCTCTTCCTTTTCTTCCCTCACCTTGATGTCTAACTATTCAATATGTTGCCAAAATGGTACATGTTGTGATGGATTCTACACATTATCTTTTCATTAATTTACCATTTCCAATTCTTTCCCTTGACATTATGATGGGTACTTGCAGCTGTGTTCACAGAGGTGAGGGCAGGTCAGTCTAGCCTCCAAGTACATTTGGGGCTTGACTTTTTTTTGCTCGGCGAAGGCCTCCTCTTCTACGAACATAGGGTCATTGGGTCATAGTAATGCATTTTATCATTTTGATCAAGAGCTTATTGACTCTATAAAGTAATGCTATTGAAGCTGGACCTCTGACTGGGACTCATTGATTGAACTTATATCAAGCAGTGGAATGATCTTGGTCCAAGACAGGAAGAGGATTAAAACCAGAGTTGGTGATTAGGGAAGGAAAGTATGGTTCAAAGAACTCAGGAGCCCTGCAGAACATCTTGGCCGATTTTTAAGGCAATCAGAAATCTTAAACATCATTGTTTCTGACAAAATCTGTAAACTGTTTGTTTTTTTTCCCCCATGTTGGTGTTGCAATAGAGGTATGTCTGCATCTTGTGTTTGAAGATAATTGGAAGTCTTAATCAGAACTGGCTCAGGCAAAGCTGTTTTATTGGCTGCAACGTTGCATATTTGGGGGTTCTGTTTACTGTATAGGTTTGTTCTGTGACTCTGTATCGGTGGAACCCCTGGAAGGATTACATTACTTTGACTGCATCAAAAACTGGTTGGAACATCAGCCAAGGTTTTTCCTCTTGTTGGCCCATCTGTTTCAAAACAGCATTGCTGTACTGTGTTTCTTCTCATTCTTCCAATCCATTTGTAACACTTCTGGCCCAACAAATCTACTGTTTTCCATTATGAGCTAGGCTGTTTTGTTAGTTTTAATAAAGCACATGAAACTCATGTATTTTAAATACAAGAAAACTGAATCAACTTAAGTTACATAGAAGTTTTACTTAGTAAATCGTGATTTCTGATTCCAGCTAAACTTTTATTTTCCCAAATTAGATTTTGTTTTGCCCATTTCAGGATTTACCTTTTTTGTTTTCTTCCACTAAAAATACTTGTAATAATGTTTTGTCTTAATGTATCAATACCCCAGAAGCCATGTGAGATGTTATTCTTTCAAACCAATACAAAACATGGCTCCTCTTTCACCAGTTTGGAACAAAGTCACATAGATAGAATAACAAAACATTAAGAAAGCTTTCAAAATGTGAACATGTGCACATTATTTCCCACATAGCTGTGCTTACACATTGAAGCATTGAAGATGTTTTAGTTAACTGTTTCATATTACAAATTAATAAAATCCTAAATATTTGACTATTTTCTTCCTCCCAAATACCTACAAATGTTGTCATTCCATCTTTTACTAACCTCACTCTCCCCGGCTTGATTTGTTGGTTTGTTTGTCAGACAGCACAGTAAGACTTTGTTGAACATTTATGGGGTTTAGACACCCCAAGCCATTGCTGAGATGACATCAATATTTAGCTCCAACTCGACACACTGACTCGAGAACATAAATTACAATGGCTTTACTTTATGTCTCCGTTGTGCTGTTGCCCTTGCTGTGGAAGAGATCAGGGAACAATTTCCTGTTTTTGTCTTGAACAGAATATAATGTTTGAACTGGCGCTGTTGGAGCACACAATGTTAGCCTGATCTTTACTTGTTGCTCCTCCTATCCTCCACCCATTGCAGAACTCCAAGGTGCACATCCTAGACACAGAGGGTTTTGGGACCACTTTTGGGCCCAAGGCTCAGAGGAAGAGGCCCAACCTCGTGGTGGGGGATGTGAAGGACCTGGCAGAGCAGGCCCAGGCCTCAGCCCTGAGCTACGACACTGACAAAGACAGAGACCTGGTCACCGAGGACACAGGAGTCAGGTAAGGACCACAACAGATGCCTGTACTCACCATCTCTGACTGGTAGTGAGGCTGGTACTGTAGCTGATTTATTTTTTAAAACTCAAACATGGCAACATTTTGCTATTTACATTTTGCAACAGAGAGGAAGCACGTGAGGAAATCTTCAAGAAGGGTCAGTCCAAGAGGATCTGGGGAGAGCTTTACAAGGTGTCGTATCCATCCTCCTCTCAGCACTGTGCAGTTTGTTAAGCCTAATGTAGAATTAGCTCACTGATAAAGTAGGAATGATTCATTTCATAGTTCTAGTTCCTCATGAGTTTTATTTATGTTTTGTTCCCATAGGTGATTGATTCATCCGATGTCATCATCCAAGTGCTGGATGCCCGTGACCCCATGGGGACTCGCTCCAAAAACATCGAGACCTATATGAAGAAGGAGAAACCCTGGAAACATCTGATCTTTGTTCTTAACAAGTGTGACCTCATCCCCGCTTGGGTCACGGTAAGAGATTCAGGACTACGTATTCCGTGGATTGGGCTGGATTGTGTCATTTAACAATTTCTTGTGTGGCCCAACTAATATGACCCGGTCCTCTCTCCGTTCAATTTTGAACCAGAAACGCTGGGTAGCTCTTCTGTCCCAAGAGCACCCCACTCTGGCTTTCCACGCCAGCCTCACCAACTCCTTTGGCAAAGGCTCCCTCATCCAGCTGCTCAGGCAGTTTGGCCAGGTAAGCACTAGCCTTGAATTAAAAATACCTTTGATTTGTCACGGGCCTAAACTGTAAACCAAAATGCATTTCCTGAACCAATGATAGCACAGGTAGCACAGTTTTTGCTTTGTATGTTCTCACGATGAAGCTTACTGTCTTTTTGGTTTAAGGCCTTGGATAACTCACTTTGATATCTTGACCTCACTGATCTCTCTGATCTTTTAAGCACACTATTTACCCACGTAGGAGATTTATCTATTTTGCTAATAAAAAATAAAAGTTTTAATTTACAATACTGGAGGCAAACTTTCAGTGTTCTCTCATTTTTGGCCTATCCATCTCCACTTCTCTAAGGCCTATAGTTTTGGAATGGTGCATAAAATCTAGATTGCCTTGAATTTTTTTGCAGAATTTCTTAGAATTTCTTATGCTTAGGCTTTCAATTTTAATAACCTCTTGTTTTTTAAAGAGGCTTTTTTGAGGTGGACATAGAAATGCCTTTGTGTTTATTTTCTCATAAATGTACTATTCTCTTGGCCTGCTTTCACAAAAATGTCAGGAGGATAACAGTGAAGAAATGTGTTCCAAAACAGTCTTCAAAGTTTACCTTTTGGAACAAACAGGATGGATAAAAGAGATTTATACCTCTCATTTTGACAGGGTTTTGATCTTCTTGTCGACACAAAATACCTTTTTATTTTTAGACATCATCCTCTGGGATGTGTTTGGAACAATGTACATTGTAGCTCAAGAGAGATGACACCTTCACTTGTTTTTATTGCTAATGGAAACAGAGCACCATCTGAAATGATTTGAAGACACGCATGTTGTTCAGGAAACCGCACACCCCGACTCTATTTTTTGCCTCCCTCAGCTCCACAAAGACAAGAAACAGATCAGCGTGGGTTTCATTGGCTACCCCAACGTAGGAAAGAGCTCCGTCATCAACACATTGCGGTCTAAGAAGGTCTGCAATGTGGCACCGCTTGCTGGCGAGACCAAGGTACGGTACCAGCCTCTTCTTAACCACCCAAGTTGAAATTGAGCTCGTAATGATCTGTGGGGAGGCAACATGAGCAATGAAAAATATTCACAATGAGCAGTGCAGGGGACAGTGTCTCTCCTGTAGGTACTCAAGTTTCTGGATTTCGTCAACAGAGCGATGTGTTTTATTTAACTCTAAAAAGAGTGTTGTCATGATTGCAAAAACCAAGGAGGATCAGATGCAAAAATTGCCTTTGTTTTTTTATGGCAGACCAAGCACAAAATGTGGTGAACAAAGTAAGATATTTGGGTCACATCATCAGGAATGATTTATGTGTTGACGACGATGTGCAAACTGTATGCACAAGCCAAAATGCTGGCACGCAAATTTCATATGTGTACAGATGATGTTAAAACGGCTCTTTTTAAAGCCTACTGTACTCCACTCGATACAGCCCACCTGTGGTGCGGTTATAGTAAAGCAAAAATGAAAAAGGTTCAGGTGGCATTTAATGATGCATTCAGAATCTTGCTTAAGCTCCCAAGACAAATTTATGTGTCGGCTAGTTGATTGAAAAAATGTAATCATAATGGCTTAAACTGAGCGTACACAAAGTGACACAAGGCATTCCTCTTGTTTTTGGAAACATTGGAACCAATGTCTGTATGTGTTTTAATCACTGTGGGCTTGTGGGCTGCCATATATTTCTGTATAGTTTGTCCTCGTATTATTTTTTTTCTTTTTCTTTACTCATATGGACCTATGTGTCTGAAATAAAGTTGAATTGAATTGTTTCTATTTACATTTTATGCATTTAACAGTAGAACAAGGAGTGCAAGGATTTTTGTTTTTGAGTGAGTAGAGGAGTTATGATTCCATGGAGGAAGGAGATGTTAGGTACTTGTACTTGTGTTTCCTAACTCAGCCCAAGTAATTGTTGATAGCTGCTATAGCAGAAGTAGTCTGCTACACGTTCTTAACTATATGGCTAAAAATCTACCTCGAGGCAGAGCCGAAAGAGAAAGAACAACAACCATCCTCATCCTTAATTTCCTCTCTCTGGAGCTGTTTATCCTGTTTGGAAATGAACAGGGGTCTGGAAACCCCAATGTCCAAAGCAGGGTCAGGGGGAAAGAAAGTGATAATATCTGACTTGTCTGTCCTTGCCAAAGCTGTGAACTTGGACAGCAAGAGAGGGGAGATTTTTTGCACCCCTATCCGTATCAGATGGGCGCATTGCCAGCACGTTAATCTCCCACCTTGTCGGTGATTCTCACCAGAGGGTCTTCATTGTTGTCTGGCTACAACCAAACAAGGCCTGCGCTGTGCAGCGCTGCTTTGCCCCTCATTTCTCCTTTGGTTTGGATGGATGTGTATATGCTTGTGTGTGAAAAGAAACCAAACATGGCGGTGAGTAGTGTTTTTTAGCGTGAGGAGAGAAAAGGAAAAAAAGACTGATTACTGGTCTGAACCAGATTCAAAACATTCAATTTTCTGGGGTATTTATTTCCTTCTTTGCTCTTCCAAAAGATAATATTGTTTTACATTTTGCTGCCTTGGTCATCATTTTTGTCTTATCTTTACATATTAAATACTAAACAGCAGCTTAGTATCACACAAGATGCCAAGCTTTATGTGCTGAAACTGAAATGATTTGAACATACAAATAATCTCTTACTTTTTAGGTGTGGCAGTACATCACATTGATGAGACGCATTTTCCTCATTGACTGCCCTGGTGTTGTCTACCCCTCAGAAGACAGCGAATCTGACATTGTCTTGAAAGGAGTGGTAAGTCCTTGTTTCAGAATAAGCCACAGTGTGTATTCAGTGTAGTACTCTTACAGCCCCGTTGATTTATACACTTATGGTGTAATATGTCTATCATGCAGCAGGGTGGCCTAGTGGTTAGAGAGACCATCCCATAACTGAGGTCACAAATTCTTATTTTAAATTACATGTCATTTTCTTTAAGGTTCAAGTGGAGAAGATCAGGAACCCAGAGGAGCACATAGCGGCGGTACTGGAGAGGGCCAAGCCAGAGTACATCCAGAAGACCTACCGCATCCCCACCTGGAGCTCGGCTGAGGACTTCCTTGAGAAGCTGGCATTCCGCACTGGGAAGCTCCTGAAGGTCAGGGTCTACTTGCTGCATGGTTGCCAATGGGTTGAATCTGGCCTACATACTTGCAGGGCTACACATCTAATCTATGAGCCACAGGAGGCCATAATTTCCACTTCACATCATGCCTCAAGTGGTTGATTGCTTTTATAAAACGGTGGTAAATGTCTGCTGAAGTACCAGTATGAGTGGTGATTTTCATTTGGCGCATTGCTCTTCCAAATAATAGCTATGCGGTCACAGATGTGTGTTCATCAGGTATTTTACAACGTATTGAATGTGACTCAGCCAATCAGACCTGAAGACTGTAAATGTCCATTTTCATGAAGCATATTAAAGCCCATGTGTTTAAGATTTAATCCCTTTTCTGCTTACATTCACTGTGAACCACAACTTTTGACTTTTGTGCTTGAACATTGCGTTCTTGGTATTGTGCAGGGTGGAGAGCCAGACCTCCCCACGGTCTCCAAGATGGTGTTGAACGATTGGCAGAGAGGACGTATTCCCTTCTTTGTGAAACCCCCTGGACCTGAGGGGGATCAACAGGTGAGCAGTTGTAAAAAGATGCACTCTCACCCCAGAACAGAGATGCATTTGTTCAGTTTTAACCCTTTTAATTTGTTTTTGTTATTTCCAGGACAAGGAGCAATTACCAGTCAAAGGACTATCAGAGGTAGTTGAGAGTGTGCAAGAGGCACAGCCAGAGGAAGAGGCTGGGGATGCCACCTCAGCAGAGCAGGAGGCCCAGCAGCAACAGCAACACAGACAGAAGGAGCAGGTCCAGAGGATCCTGGCCACTGTCCGACAGAACTTTGGCAAGATCAACGTGGCACCCGAGTTCAGTGAGGAAGACTTGGTTCCCGTGGAGATGCCCGACGTGGACTCCTCTGACTTTTCCGGTTCCGATGACGAGGAGGCCAGCGAGGGAGAGGACGCTGGAGAGGAAGGTGGAAAAGATGTCGAACCAGCTGACAGAGGGACAGAGGAATCTGAGACCACGGCCACCCAGACTGGAAAGGGAAATGGCAACAAGAGTTCACGCACGGTAATCCGTGAGCTGGACGAGAAGATCGCTAAGTACAAGCAGTTCCTGGACCGGGCCAAATCCAAGCGCTTCTCTGCAATCCGGTCTGTGTTCTCTCCCAAACCTCACTTATGTATTCTTTGTTTTGTATATTCCCTTCATCATTTTGATCCAGTAAAACCCAGCGTGAGGCTGTCAGGCAGAGAGATGCCATGCATTTTGAGGTGATCCATGCTACCCATTCCCTAATCCCCTGGGGATTGGCAGCCGTTGATTTCACTGGCTGATCAATGGCCTGTTTTCCATAACCGTCGCATGTCACTGTTCTGCACTCTGCATCTCTTGCTGTTGAATTTCAACTCGCATAACAAATAACGTCAAACTAGAGCTGCTCTGAGCTTAATTTAATCATGCTGTCATTTTAGCAAATTCCAACAGGGGAAAACTGTCTGGATGTGTGTTGGGTAGGGAGCTAATGTATGACTCTGCTTCTCTCTGGACAGGATTCCCAAGGCACTCTCTGACAAAGTGTTCACAGACATCAAGGCTAAACAAGCAGCAGCAGCGCAAGCACAAATGAAAGGTAGTCAGTCAAAACGATGATCATGACTTTGTATGGAGTTGCATATAGAATTGACGTATGAAGTTAGATTGGGCAAGACTTGGTTATGGGCCATCAAGTCACAATGTCTTCAATTAAAAATAGAGCAGACCTACTGGCTGGTCCTACTGGCATGGTTATCTCTGTAAACAAATTAATTTCATATGGTTAGGTCAGGTTGACGTTGGGATTTAGTCAAACAGTGACTCACTGCATCAGATTTGTTAATCTTTGTTTGAATTCAGCTCTGATCCAGAGAAACAAGAAAAGGAGAGCTGCAGAGGATGAGGAGCCCACCCAGCCGCCAACACTGACATCCAAACAGGTATGCAATGTTCTGCCTGACGTCAAACAGGTTAATCCATCTGGGTAGACGCCACAGATGGATGTCTATTCCTCATGCTAATATTACAGGAATGGAGGTGAAAAGCCCTGGTCTTATTCACCACGAGATCTCATCGATTTGTCTTCTCTCCCTACCTTTCTCCATGTCTACCACAGAGAAGAGCGATGGACCGTGCTAAGAGGGTGAAGAAAGTCGGTGCACGCTATTACGAAACACACAATGTGAAAAACAAGAACAAGAACCGAAAGGCCCCAGTGACAGCCACGGAAGGCAAAAAAGCTAAGAGATCAAGGCACTAGACTGGACTCGAAACACAAAGTGGGACATTTTTTAACAACCCTGACAGTGGTTGAAACGCCTTGTTGCATCGATTGAAAATGTGGATTGGAGTTGATTAACCATTTAATCAACTTCATTTGATAAATGTTTTTATCAAGTGTGCACTTGATGCCTCATCTTGATCGGATGTCCCTCAGAAAAGTGACTGAGACGGTTTGTATCCTGCCTTTTGAACTTGCTTTTCACTTCTACCCATATGAACTTTCACTACAGTGAAAGGAGATGAATGCCATTTCATATGTCAATTACCAATGCAATAGCTCTCTTGACGTTCAAGAGAAATGGAATAAACTGTACATGTGAGGCTGTTCAAGAAAAATAAAATATTTGCTAATTACACCCATACATTTAAAGATGTTTCAATTTTTCAATGTGGTTTAGAATCAAAAGACAACACAGGTGTTTTTTTTATATAATTCTGTATTTGTCAAAAAAAAATTCTAAGGTCTGGAAGTTACTTCTTTACAGCGATGATCCCTTCCAGCTGGGCCTGAAAAGAAGAAATATGAATAACCTGGCAGACATTTTAAGAGAGGCAACACTGCTACATCCACTGCTAGATATGTGGAATGTCGTGGTTTCTTTATTCACCGCACAGTTGCCTTTATTATATGAATGTCTTGTGAGAAAAGGTTTTGTCATTAGATGCTTATTAAATTGAAAAACCCAGGACTCCACAAACCTCTCCCCATTTAAACATTATATTGTGCTTCATTTTGTATGTAATTGCAAAGCACCTTACCTTGAGCTGCTGGTTGGTTCTCTTCAGGAACTGAATCTCCTCTGTGTGCTTCTTCTCTTCCACCTGTCGTCTCTCATTCTCCCTCTTTTCAATAGCTTCACATTTAGCTTTCTGCTCGTTCACCTGCCTCTTCAGGTCCTGCTTCTCATTCTCCAGATCAGAAATCTAGGTATGCAATAACACATTTGTATATGGAACAGTTCATTCCACAGAGAAGTGGATCTATTGTATGTAAAAAGATTTACTGGGGCTTTGCAATAGCCCTGGTTTTTACAGGAACGAAAGACAAATGGTGCCCTCTGCTGGACATCCAACTGAAATACACATACTTGGTTTAAATTCATTTCTAAAGTTGTGTGGTGGGAGATGTGTGTCTTATTGTCTTGTACATATGGTGATTGCAAATTTACCTCCTGTGAATCTGGCAGGTGTTGCAATATTTCTGATCTATGGATCCGTGCCCCTGCATTTATGGTATTGATGTTGACATAAATCATCAATTCACATGTCTATCTCAATAACCTTACTCTCGTCTCCATGTCAGACGTGCCCTGCTCAGCCTGCAGGGCTTTCCTCATGCCGAAAGCCACACTGCTCTCATACAGAGTCTGGTAGGCAGCGATGGTCATTTGAATCTGATCTCTCACCCGCAACAACAGTAGACCCCTCTCAGCACAGTTGATGGTCACCTGTCTGATGAGCTCATCTAAAGGAAATCACAGATTAGAGAATTATATAGAAACCTGGCCACCCATCAGATTGAACACCTGATATAAATCTAACTAGATGATGATTACGAAGCAGAACATAACACATGCATTTTCTGTATGTATTTATGTATAGCTTGTGTATAAAGCAGAGCACACTTTCACCGATTGTTACTTAGGAGGAGGGGGAAGTGACTTCTCTGTATGAACCTGAATGAAGGATTTGAATTCCCTGTTTAGACTTCATCCTCCATCATAACCCCAGTAACCTGAGTGATTATTGGTATCTATAGCCTATCTTTCCCTGGTCTGCCTCTTCCTCCTCCTTACCAAAGCACTGGGAGTAGAGTTCCCTGCGGACAGGGCAGATGCCTGTCTCTCTGGCCTGCCTTTGCTGCAGCTTCAAATCCAGCTGCTCCTCCAGGTGAACCACATCCATACGGGTACAAGGTGTGCTGGACACCTGCTGAACCCACAATTGGTTGGCCTCCATCCATTCCCTGCAGTAAATCAAATCAAACTTTATTTATATAGCAAATCTCATACATTAAGATGCAATGCATTGTGCTTCACATCAACTAAAAGTGCACAGGATCCAAAAAAGATTAAAAGAGATACAAAAGTGATTCAGAAATAAAATAAATCGTATTTATGTATAGCCCTTGGTCACAGTTAGTCTCAAAGGGCTTAACAGTGCCCATAGTGTGAGAACAATTTGGTGGCATACGACACCAGCCTTGGACCCTCGCCGAGGACAAGGAAAAACACCCAAAATAGCAAATGTTCAATAACAGCAGGGGTTGAATTTAATAGCCTACTTGAATATGAAAATGTCCTAAACAAGGAGGAACTTTTTTTTTCCAGAGGAGCTGGCAAATTCCAAATGTCATCAGGCACTTTCATTATTTTGCCAGTCAACTAGATTTAAAGTAAAATAGGACCTTCAACTAATGGTATAGTGCACAAACTTTTAGCATTTAGTTGGCGGCTGGTGTTAGTTTCCACCCTAGTCCTAACATAAGTGCACTACAGTGCTATTGGCCTGTATCTTTGTGCCTTTCAAATGCAGCTCCCAACAGCTGTGAAGGATGCATTGGTCAGTGTAGTTCAGTTGGAGAGAAAAGTTGGGTAACCTTAGGCCTGACTATGTGGAAACAGTGGATGGAGTGACTTTTACTAATGGTGCTAAATGTAGATGAGAAAAACTATACCTAGGTGGAAGGATGGCATTGAGGACCTCCTCGGTTTGCTGCTTGTTGGCATCAGCTGAGGCTGATTTTGGTTTGGGTGGTGGGGGAACAGGGCCAGTGATGGTAGACAGCTGAGGGCTCACTCTCAAAGGGCGTGCCTGTTAAAAGTCAAAATTACTGTATGCTTCTTACAGAAATGAAATATTAAATATTCAAATAATCTCTATTTTCCTTTAATGCTGCTCCAGGATGAATTTGGATTGTGGATTTCTTTGCCTATGGCTTGCAAATAGGTGATAAATAATCCTTCCTCAAGTTCCCTTTGGCTAATTATTTGCGGTTTTTTTCTCCGGGTTTGTTATGCACTCTTTAGTCCCTCATCCCTGCTCTGTCGAAATTCAGCTTTACGTTAACCTTAATTAGGCAGTCTTACCTTTGGTGATTTTCTATCTGTGGTTCTGCTCACCAAAACTGGATTGTCATATTTCAGCAAAGACTCAGCTGGGGGAATCATTGTGTTACTTTAAAAATATTGAAACTCTCCTGAAACAACCAGTTTCTTCGTTGGAGCTAAAGTTACAGAAATGTCAGTATTGTTTGACTTCACTGTTTACATTGTCATGGCAACATCAACATCACGTTCCTGTGCTCCAATTTAGTTTGTCCGAAATTAACCAGTGGTTCGCAAATCTATCGTTAAAGTGTATCATTTTGCTAATGCTTTTACATAATGTAAATCTTTTTAAAAATAAAATAAAATAACATAACTTGTGTTTTTTTGTACTGAAAAGGTTCGAGATAAGAGGCGCGGAGTTAAACCGGAACCAAAACGCAAACAGACTGCGTTTATACCGAGATGTACTCTCAACGTGCCACGGGAAGCGGAAGTGTGTCGAATTGAGCATTACAGCAGAAGTTTCTTCTCATATGTTGTTTGGAGTTTTCCATTAATTGTAGATGGTTTTGTGCTCACTACGATGTATATTTAGTCACTTAACGACTGAATTAGTCGTATTCTTTTAAAATGGATAAAGAAAGGCGACACAGGAGAAAGGCATCTCCCGTGCGAGAGTCCAAAGTAAAGATAAAGCAGGAGAAGCTCAGCCCTACTAGGCCACAGAGATCACGCCGGTCGAGGTCCAGATCCAACGGTAGCTCAAGCCCGCCGCCACCGAGGAGAAGAACGAGCAGGTAGTCAGTCGCTATTTAATCTTGTTGCTAGTTAACTTCACGAACACAGTTTGGCGAATAGGACCTGGACTTTGCGAGTGTTAGCTTTGCTTACGCTTGTGCTTTGCCTAGTATTGACCTGGGTCCCTATTTAGTTAGCTAAAAAGTGTTTTTGTCAACTGTCTTTTAACATGCACAGAAAGAGTCCAGATTTAACTAGTTGCAACTAACGCTAGTAATTTATGCTATTTAGCAATAAATAACTTTAAATTTAAAAAAAAAATATATCTAACAGCCTGCTTTGTGTTCTTCATGTAGATCGCCTGCTAGGACGAGGGATCGCTCACCAGATAGAAGGGAGAGATCTCCCATCAGAAGAAGCAGCAGATCTCCCAGAAATATGAGAAGTCGAAGTCCCCACCGTGGTGGTGCTGATGTCAAAATAAAGCGGGTGATTCGTCATAAATTATGAATGATATGCAGTCTAATAGTATAAGAAAGAAGGACTGGGAAATGCTGCTGCTCAGTCTCAGTGACTATATATACAAAAGGTCATAGTCTCTGTAATAGTAATAATTGTAAAGAACTGTCTGTGTTTGTCCTTGAATAATAATTAATATCTTTGACTCCTGTCTCACCACTTCTCTTACAGGAGCGGGAGGAGCATCGGGGCGGAGGTGATGAGCGGAGGAGGCGAAATGACCAGCCAGAGGAGAGGCGGAGCAGGTGGGAGTCAGACAGACCGCGGGAAAGAGACCGTGGAGGAGAGAGACACCGTGAACGAGACACTCAAGCCTCCCAACAACAGCAAGCTGAGAGACAGCAGCATGATGACCGACGCAGAGAGAACCGTCAGTGGCTCGAGGAAAACCCAGAAGAACACCCCTTTGGACAACCTCAAGAAGAGGGAAATGGCAGTGATGGCTCTCCTGCTGACAAAGAAAAACCCAACTTTGGGCTGTCGGGGGCGCTCACAGAAGATACAAACACATTCCGCGGGGTGGTGATCAAGTACAACGAGCCACCTGAGGCACGCATCCCCAAGCGCAGATGGCGGCTGTACCCCTTCAAGAATGATGAACCCCTTCCAGTCATGTACATTCACAGACAGAGTGCCTATTTGTTGGGGCGGCAGCGAAAAATTGCTGACATTCCCATTGACCACCCATCCTGCTCCAAGCAACATGCTGTGTTCCAGTACAGGTAAGAACAACAATCTGCAAGTAGGCTCTTTTACTTGATGATATGTTTTAACACAGTCCTTTATAGTGTATAAACTATATAGTAATCCCTATTTGATTCTTTCTGCATTCCACCAGATTGGTAGAGTTTACACGTGCAGATGGCACTTCCGGCCGCAGGGTGAAGCCCTACATCATTGACCTGGGCTCAGGCAACGGCACCTATCTGAACAACCAGCGCATTGAGTCCCAGCGCTACTATGAGCTCAAAGAGAAAGACGTACTCAAGTTTGGCTTCAGCAGCCGTGAGTACGTCCTCCTGCACGAGTTTTCCGACACAGCTGAGGTGGATGCCAAGCAGGAAGAGGATGACGAGGGGGTCGATGAGTAAACCTCACCCACAAATTGTGTTGGCAAGTTCATTGTGGGTAGAGAATGTCATCATAAACGTTTAACAAATAGCCGTTTCACCGTTCTGCTGCAGTGAATGGAACAATAAACTGAACTGATAGTGCGGGAATTAAACAAATGTAAATGGTGGAACATGGTTGGTATATTCTGTAGTCTCAAAACTAACTGCTTTACCCTGCCACAACTGTCTCAAAGAAGACTCCCTATTCTCAGGTCGTATGCATAAGGTCTGTGTGATGACCGTGATCAAAGATAGATTCTCTCACATCTCACAGTGCTTATAAGAAAAACAGTGCTTGGTGCCAGATGCACATATCGAATACAATAGTAAATTATATTTTTGGAACGCAGCATTGAGTATAACATTATAGCTCATGACTACCCTGTATGTCCAAGCTGTATATGTAAATGTACAGGATTTACTGAATGTGAACTCTGGGTTCAACATGTTTATATGGATTGCTTATTGTCAGAGTAAACAAAACATACAACTTTGTATTGCCTTTATTTTTTGCTTTTTTGGTGTAGGGAAAATACAGTCTTTGCTGTTTTGTGGTTCCTCATAGATGATGCAGTATGCATTTCATGAATACTTCCCTACAAGGTTTTATTTTTTACTGTTTTGAAGCCCGCAGCATTCATAGTGTAGTTCCATTTTTTTGTACTGGAAATAAAGACAGTGAAAAATGTTGGTTGTTTCAAAGTGCTTTATTGTAGCCGCCTCCTCAGAGCTGTGTTGGTGGAGGGGCAAAAAGACCTACAGACAATGTAGTTGGGGATACGAGTCAACAAAACCATGTCTGAAACTTCTACAACTTCTGATTTGAAAACGTAATTTTTAACCATTTGGCAAGCCCAAGCAGTTAAAGGGAAAATCCCCATGTGGATACACTCTTAATTTATCATATTTAATGCATTCCAGGATTTATTTTGTGATGAAGTGCTGTAATTTACATTTTACATTTACCCACCTTCCCACTTGCCTCTACGTCTTCAGTGATTTCCTACCTCAGACCCCTGGTGAGTGTGAGAGAGAATTCAGTTACTAGTTGCTATTGTAACTTTACTTGTTGGTACGTAATAGATACTAGTTCTAACTTCATAGGTACCAGTGATTTATGTGTTTTTACCACTTTTCTACTTTTACTAGTAACACTATACTATTTTAATTAGTACCAGTCTCATCAAATTCTGCTGGTATTAGTAGCTATTAAATAGTGACGTAGTATTTATTAGTATTCATACAATTGTAGATTTTACTAGTCAAACTAGTCAAAATGTTGATAGCATCAAATTCAATAAAAACTAGTCATGGAAAAACTACTAGTCTATTTAATAGCATCTAGTAATAATGGATTAGTGAAGAATAATGTAATTAGTGAAGAAAGGAAGCAACTAGTCTTTAATAAATAGTTACTAGTAACGAATGAATAATTAGTAGAATTAGATTAGAGACTAGTGCTTATTAAAATAGTGTGTTATGGAAGAACTAGTAATTTACTACTAAAAAGAAATGTAAATATCTTAATCACATATTGATCTCTAAATTAGAACAGTTCATATCAGTCTCTTAAAACTATTAGTAACAATTATTAGTCACTAGTATCTATTATATAGCAACTAGTAAAATTATTAATTGGCTGACTAGTCACTAAAACTTACTTATTTTAGGAGGAGAGGGAGGGACGCGCGCGCACACATAAAGAGACACAAACAGACCATTGTTTTTACGGTAGAGGTCGTGCAAGAGCCGGGGCTCGGGGGAGTGTTGCACTTTGAATGCCAGCGGGCGGAGCCGGAGAGGAGAGGAGGGCGTGTCGAGCAGAGAAGAGTATCGGGAATGTCATTGCAGAAGGGGGCGGAGGGGGAGGCGACGCACCTTGGGGAATACCGAGAACACGCAACCGAGCTATAGCGTTTTCATGGGAGTTGCTTCGCCAAGGGATATGCGTTGAGTTTCAGCGGCATTACGGAAAAATGGACACCACCGAGCGCAGGCGAATGAGCCTACACGAGATGAAGAGGAAAGATCCAATCTGGGTGTCAGCTGGAAGTTTGTGGCAGGACCCTCTGGCGATGGAGCTCAGCAGCTCGAATAAGCACGTTATTTCTCCAAGAAGTCGGACTAGAGCTGTGTCTGTGGCATATATTGTCAATGAGGACGCATCACTGCCGCAGACGGAGGAGAACTTGTCATTGAAATGTCTGAGGGAAGCTTGTGCGGACGTACACGCCGCGTTCAAATCCATTTCCTTTGAGAGAATATCCCTTGGAACTACAGACATCCTGGATAGTTTCTACAACGCAGGCAAGTGTAGGCACGCGGTCATGTAAAGTGTATGGCAAATATGCACAGCAGTATGCCAGAAAACCGACACGCCCATTTTTGTTTCCTTGTTTTGCAGATGTTGCAGTTGTTGAGATGAGTGACACTTTTTGCCAGCCGTCACTCTTTTATCACCTTGGCGTGAGAGAAAGTTTCAGCATGACCAATAACATAATTCTGTATTGTTACAAGCAGGATAGTGAACTACAAGCTATTAAGGTAACTTAAAACACCCATAATCCCTTGCCTGGATCCCATATTTTGTGTTATTAAAAACATGTGATTCAATAAGATTCCCAAGTAACAAAGAGTTAGTCAGTCTGAGGCACGCTGAAGGTTTTAAGAGCAATCTAGGAAAGCCATTGCCCAGATGGCTTATCGAGATAGTTATTTCCCCAGCACAGTGCCAAGAGAAACACCATCTGCACACCTGCAGTATCTGCCTCTTTATCTGCAGCCCCATTGGCCAAGCAAACTGACAAGTGACGCTTCGGCCCCACTGAGGCCACACAAGAACTGTGAATATAATTTTCTCACTGTGTGATGCATGCATTTTTATCCTTCAGGAGCAGTGTGGCAGCTACTCGTTCATCCCTTATGTAGTGTCACCTCAGGGTAAAGTGTTTGCCTGTGATGCTACGATGATGAAGGGTATCAAAGAGCTGATGCAGCCTAGTTTCCAGCTGGAGCCCCTGCTCACCCCCCTGGTGGAGAGACTGGTGCACCTGCTGGACAATGTCACTGTTCAATCCAGGTCAGACACAGACTGCAAATCTCCAATTGGCATCATGCCTTTAAAGACACATCATCAGATTGCAAATTAATTTGTCTTTCATAACTAACAGTTTTCATATATTGTACTGTCATTTTGTTTTGTGTAATCTAAGAATGGGAAGTTATACCAGTAACCTATACCTGTCATGACAGGAGCATCTACAACCTGACGTCTGCCACTTAGCTGAGTCCAAAATAATGACCTATGTTGGTTTTGCTCCTTGACTTCACTTAGTTGATTTGGTGTTATGACATGAAGGTCAAGAGGGGCTTGTAAAGTTATGACCCCTGCGCTCTTTAATGACAGCGAGTACTTCCGGGAGTCAATACGGCATGAGATCCGTACGGCACGGGAGCGGTTCAGCGGCCAGGCCCTGAGCCAGGAGTTGGGCCGCATCCAGAAACGCCTGGACAGTGTAGAGCTGCTCACTCCTGATATAGTCATGAACCTGCTGTTGTCCTACCGTGACGTTCAGGTGTGTATAAGTATGTGTTTCCATGTGAGCATGTGATCTACATGTGTACATAATAGCTAGGCCTGTCTCTGTTGAAACATTAATTGTGCCCGTCTTCCGTTACAAAAGTCATTACTGAGGAAATCGGATAGTGATAACAGTTATGGAAACCGGCAAGGGTCATGAAGAACCAACAACCAGGACCAGATTGTATGTCAGATGTTTCGTATTGGTATAGATAGTCACAAATTAGGGTAGCAAAATGGATCGAAGGTAGCAATAACCTTTTGGATTTTAAATGGTCAATTACTATTGAATGTTGTGGAACTGGAAGCCTGGTGAATAATACATTGTAATTCCGCACTCTCTTGGTCTCTTGGTCTTAAGGACTACGATGCCATAATAAAACTGGTGGAGACTCTGAACAACCTGCCCATGTGTCTGGTGGCAACACATCAGAATATCAAGTTTCACTACATATTTGCACTAAACAGGTACCTGGTGTCTCCTGCGTCACACTCTTTGGGTTCACAAATAAAGAGGTTTCATCTCAATGCTATGATGTCGTTCTCAGCCTGTAGTGTTGGATTTAGCTTGTAAGTCTAATGACAGAATAAGGATTTTGTTCAAAGTCTCATTCCTGCTGATATTACCAAAATCTTCTCACACCAGGAGGAATCGCCCTGGCGATCGTGCCAAGGCCTTGCAGGTGATTCTGCCCATCGTGGAGTCGGGAGGAAAGGTGGCATCAGATGTGTACTGCCTGTGTGGGCGGATCTACAAAGACATGTTCATGAGCTCTGGATTTACTGACCACCACAGCAGAGACCAGGCCTGCTATTGGTAAGAACAAATCAATATCCTGGTATATCGGTCATGTTTACTTCCGCCCATTAGTTGTGTCATTTAAAAGGTGTCATTTTTCTGGCTACAATCTGTGTTACTAGAGATGCCATTAAATAGTTACCTATTTCCTAGAAGTATCTTTTCATATGTGTTCGTAGTTCATGGTATTTATCTGATAGGTGTACACTGCATCAATGATTACTTTGTATGTTTTTTTTCAGGTACGGCAAAGCGTTTGAGGTAGAGCCAACCCTTCACTCTGGCATCAACAATGTGGTCCTACTGATGGCAGCTGGACACGAATTTGACACTTCTATCGAGCTGCGCAAAATAGGTGCTTTGTGCCTACTCGGTCAAAGAGAATCTGTTCTGTTCTGGTCATCCTTTGTGCCATAAAGTTTACCCATTAACTGTGCTGTTATTGTCATGTTGTCTAGGTGTGACCCTAAGCAGCCTGCTCGGTAGGAAGGGCAGCTTGGAGAAGATGAAGGACTACTGGGATGTAGGCTTCTACCTGGGGGCCAGCATCCTGGCTAACGAACACAGGAAAGTCATTGAGGCCTCTGAGAAACTCTACAGACTCAACGCCCCCATATGGTGAGCCTTAAGCACCTACTCTTGCTTAACAGTAATCTGCTGATTCATGCACTTTATTAGATTTGCATTGAATTAGTAGGGTACATTAGTTTAATTTAACTGATCTGATAAAAAGGCATTAGAAAGAACCCATTCTTACTCATTGTCAAAGAGTATATCCTCATATTAGATTTATCAGCAATTTTTTTTTTCTTTCTTTGAGGTATGTGGGCTCCATTATGGAGACATACATCCTGTACCGTCAGTTTGCCAAGCTGCCAGAGGTGAAATCTCCTAAACAGGAGACTGTGGACTTCTGGATGGAGCTGCTTTTACAGGCCTGCAAACCCACCGTCTCCACAGACCGCTGCCCAGTAAGACAACACCTTATATTACCGTACACTAGGAATAGCACTGTCAAACAGTAAATGCCCATATTCTCTAGTAATATGTGTCTAGTAAATGTGACCCAACTGTATCCATTCATATGTTAAGCTTATTATACACAATTATAATGCAATTATAATCTGCTGAGATGTGATCAGGGGTACAAAATACAGTGAGTAAGCAGGAAAATCATGACCCCCCATTAGACATTTATTTAGTTTCTGTCTCCAGGAAAAACTAAAAGAGGAAAAAATGGAAAAAAATCAATCACAATAAACACATTTTTAAAATTCATTTCATTTTGTCTAGAGTTCAAATTCCACTACAGATATAGTGCCTTTAGTAAGAATGAGAAGTTGGATTGCTGCTTTTCAGGTGCTCATTCTGGAGCCCACAAAAGTCTCCCAACCTACTATAGTGTGTGTGAGCGAGGAGGACCAGAGTCGCACAGTTCAGCTGAAACACGTCACACCCTTTAAGGTATGTAGACCCTCATTTCACCCCAGAGGGACTCTCCCATTCGAATACCTGTGGTCTCTTGACTACCTGTCAGCACAAGACCTCTTCAGAACATGAAGAAGAGCCAACTTTCCTCACATCGATTGAAGGCCTAGTCAGTGTTTAACCAGGAAGGTGTGTGGGTGTTTGCATGTCACCGCGAAAAAATGACGTGCCTCACTGCCTGAGGTCTTATTAAGCCTCTTTGTATTTGTTTATGCTGCATGGCCATGCGTAGTTCAGTGCGTTTTTGTTGTTTAGTGTGCTTCTTTCCTGTTTTTTTTAACTTCATCTCTGCTTCCACAGAAAGGGCTACACGAGTGGACTTTCCCGGCCTCTGCAATTCGGGGAGTTAGGTAGGGTAGAGTACAGCATGTGCTAATATCGCTAAACTATGTGCTTACTGCTCCGGGTGTGTTTACTTCTGCAGAAAGGCCACAGGGTTGTCTGGGAAATATTGATTTTTCAGGCTTGGTTCTTTGATGTTTATATTTGTTGATGCCTTTCTGGCTACTGATAATTGCCACAGTGTTTCGGTTTGTATCTAAAACACTGTCAGCTGATGGGCTCATTCAAAGACAGTGTGACAAAGAACTTTATCAAATTGTAATCTGTTGAGGGAAGATTAAAAAAAAAACGCTCCTTTTATACATTGGAGCGGGGCATGTGTTCTTTGTTGACCTTTAGTCAATCAATCCATTTCCCTGCTGTTTGTTTATTTAATGCTGATATCCTCTGAAATGTTTGTTTCTCTGGAATAGAAAGGGGTTAATGGATGCAAGAATACCTCTGTGCTTCAATCATTCTACATATCTTGGCCATTCAGCAGTATTCCATTCACATACAGTTGTTTGCACTGTCATGCATTTTCCACTGATCGCCAGCAATCTTTATGGCAACAGTCAACAACAATGTGCTTACTTAGTTCACAAAGGATTCAAGCTTTTTGAATTGTTCCAATGTTAGTCATTTAACAGTGTCTTGATGTCCCCAGCGCTTCAAAGATTGATGAGCGGAGCTGCTTCCTGTATGTCCACTACAACTCTGATGACTTCCAGCTCTGCTTCCCCACTGAGCTGCACTGTAAAGGGTGAGTAACTGACAGATTGACAGAGATACAGGAGGACACTGTGTGTGAGAGAGAGAGACCTCCTGATTTACCAAGTAACTGACTCACTGGCTAAAGATAAATAAGCCATCTGACTTATCGACTCACTGACTGACTGGTTAGATGGGGTGCAGGAGGACAATCAGAGAGGCAGACAGAAAGACAAATAGACTAGTAAAGCAGACAGTGGAGGAAACTGATGTAATTACACTATGACTCATATTTTCTTTATCCGCCCTCTTGGAAGTTGTCCTAAGACAGATGGATTCCATTCACTTTCACTTCAGTGGACTATGTTGATATTTCACATAAAGGGGAATTATTCTGCTGTACTGTGAATCTCCCATTTTGAAGAAACTGCTCAACTATAAACATGCTAGTTATTGTGCTGCATGATCAAATACTGTGCATGTCTGTCTTGCTGTGAGCTTGATCTCATTTGTATTTATTTAACCCCTATTTAACCAGAGAGGTCAATTAAGAGCAAACCCTTAATAAGGGCGCACTCACATTAGGCCATCCGTACCGTGCCCGGGCACGGTTCACTTAACCGTGCCCGGGCACGCTTGAAGAGGTGTGCTCGGGCACGGTTCACTTGGAGTTGGCACAGTGTGATCGCTAATCATCCCACTGTCCCATAAAATCGATGATTTATTAATGAACGTGAATTGTAGTCGGGAGTAAAGCCGCAAATTCCTCCGTCAACATCAGCTGCCTCCGTAAAAATCTTCTTATACGTGCAGCACGATTAACTGAAAATCACTGTGTTGCATAATCGATAAATCTATAAGTCATGTGAGAGGGCCGTGTGTCACCGCACCCAAAGAGACTCCAAATAAGCCACAAAGTAAAATTATGAACTCCACTGTGCTGTGCAAAAGCGCTTTTCTTCAACACAAGAAGTTGCATCGTGATGACGTAAGCGTGCCCGGCCCAATGTGAGTGCAGGCCAGCGGGGGAGTGGGGAGGGGGGACAATCGTGCTCCGGCACGGTTCAAGCCAACCGGGCCTAGTGTGAGTGCGCCCTAAGACGCCATGGTTGCATTCCCTGTAGCTGGAATTGAGTTGTTATGAAGAATCCTGAATTTATCACAGCTCAAGATTATGTGCAAAGAGTGGAAGAATGGTCGGATTGTAGCCAAAGCTAGCGCTACCTCTGCTCTCTCCATTGGACACAATGGCTCAGCCAGAATGAAGCCATTTCGTCAGGTGTGAACAGATTGCGTGCCTTACCTGAACTATACAGATTCAGGGTGGATCAGTGGGCAGAGGGATCCAGCTGTAATCCATTTATTTCAGAGGTCCAACATCTTCCAGTGGGTAAAAAAGGCAGAAAATCCAGTCAGTTTGCTTAGACTGTTTTTTTGGACAGTTAAGTGAAGAGAGAGGCAGGGAAGATTGGATGAAAGGGACAACATGCGGCAAAGGTCCCAGGTCGGATTCAAACCCAGGACGTTGCACTTACATGGCATGCACTTTAGACCGCTGAGCCACGACGTCCCAAGTTTGCTTTGATTTCCAACATGGGGCTGTTCATGATGGATTCGAGGTTAGAATTTACTTTAGATTTGATGTTGACTTTAGTGAATTCTCAGACATCATTATTCTAACTGGAATGGTTATTGGTATCTATATTTCCATCATCTCTCTCGTCTTTTAGACAGGAGATTGGACTGTTTTTGGCTGCACACACACACACACACACACACACACACACACACACACACACAGTAACAGTGTGTCCTTGTGTGTGTCCACAAGTGCGGCCATACAGTGCACGTGGAGGTAAATTCCAACTTGCTGGTAGTATTATTGGAGAGTGTGTTGACACTCATGCTGTCCAACATTTTGTCCTCACTTCACCCCACAGGACAAATATAATCCTGTTCAGTCAGAAATCTCTCTCACACACACATGCACACACACACACACACACACACACACACACACACACACACACACACACACACACACACACACAGTAACAGTGTGTCCTTGTTGTGGGGAACAGCCCTGGAGGTGTGGTGTCGTGACTCTTACGTCAGTGAAAGCGAGACACTTTATTTGTCCTGATTTAAGCTATTTATAGCTTGTCGTTTGGTGTGTTTCCCAGTCTTTACTTACATCTTAAAAGCGCTAACTGAATGTG
>CABFOQ010031096.1:0-10891 GCA_900660455.1 Gephyroberyx darwinii
GAGAATTCTTCATGTTGAGCTTTTTGAGAGTTCTAGTTCCAGTTCAGTGTTCTATTCTGGAACTGTCCCATTATTACCCTTTATGATGTCATCAATTAGAACATTAGAACACATTAGAAAGCATGTTAGAACGATCACCCCGGGGTGACCGTACTCCATTTCAGGTGGGACAGCAGAAGGTGTCCAGCGCTGCTGCGTCACCTTCTTCCGCTTCTTCTTCTCGCAGTTTGTTGGCGGTCGACATCCATGTTAGTGTTGTATTACCGACCTCTGCTGCTTTGCCTCCACTAGTTTTATCGCTCTGTCAATGTTTTCTTGGGATTCAAGAATTTGAGTATCCATGGAAGTACTTAGACCCGAGCAGAGACTACATGGGTCCCAGCAGGGGATTTGCTGAGGTTGACATGGAGAGGTTGACATGGCATTCTGTCAAGACTCCAGTAAAGACCTCAATTCATCAAACAACTTTTTTAAATGTACAGAACCAAAATCTTTTTAATTCAACAAATGTAACGGGTGGCCAAGGAGTCTGAGCTGGTTACCTGGTGTTGACACACAACATGTAACAGGGGCTCATTTCTAGTGTAGACATGACTGAACGTTAGCAGGGCTGCAGAGTTGCTCCAGTGTCGCAGCGTTGGCAAAGCACAAGGTCAATAAACAGCAAGATACATGAATGACAGACGTGTAAAACACAAGCAGGCTAAAGTTGCCTCACAGCAAGAAGGTTCTGGGTTCGATTCCCGCCTGGGGCGCTGTTGACTCTGGGGTGCCCAGGTGGGTTATCTCCCGGGCCTTTCTGTGTGGAGTTTGCATGTTCTCCCCGTGCTCACATGGGGTCTCTACTCCTACAAAAAAGAACCCCATCTAAAAACATGCAACATCCTGTCCTGTCCCTGACCACAACATGGACCTACATCTGGAATTGGTCCCCGGGCGCCGAAAGAAAGAGGGCTGCCCACTGCTCCTGGCTGCCCCTGGAGGAAGGACGGCTGGGATGGGATAAATGCAGAGGAAACATTCATTTCGGACACCCAACTTGCATGTGTGTGTCCCCAAAATGCAAATAAATGAATCTTCTTCTAATCTTCTTTCTCTTGATGTAATACTGTAGGTGTGGGTACCCCCAAGCCCAGTTGATTGCATGGCCGATGAATAGCCTTTTCCACAGCAATCCATAGAGCCAGACTTGCCAGGGTCAACAAGCTCAACATGTTTAGAACAAAGAAAATAATCAGCATTTGTTTATTTGAAACAAAGGCCATGACAAATCTTCTTGGAAACAAAGAAAAAAAAGAATAAGAAAGCTTAGCTTTGGGGAGGGGGGTTGTTTTACATAAATAACAAGGAAGCTCTGGCGATCCCTGTTTTGTCCCTGTGGAAACAAGGATAACGTGTTTCTCACAACAATAAAGAACTAACCTGGGCTCCATCCCTCAGCTTGAGGATGCACTCCATGGTGTTGATGGTGATAACTACAGGCTCCGAGCCCAGCTTGGTCCAGGGTACGTGAATACGCAGTTCATGGATGTGACCGCTCATGAACGTGAAGGGCAGCTTCAACTCCTGTAAATATGCAAAGACATCTGAGGATGTGAACAATAGATAGCTATAAAATTATATAGCTAGAACTATAGTATTACATCTGTGAAGCAGACAATGTTGTAAAGCCATATGGTGATATGATTGCTGAGACTTCAAAAACATTTGGGACTTGTCTTTGAAAAATAAAATTTAAAGATGAGAGGAAAGTAAAAACAATGGCTACAGATTAGATATTTGTCACGCCTTTAACAAAATCAGTAAGATTTACTCAGAGGCAATCACTGTTCTGCATCTTGAACTACTCTGTGTGAGAAAAAGTCCCATGAAACCAGACTGCCTACACACAAGCTTCATGTGCCTCTTCCATAACTCCAAGCCAAAAACTAATAATCAAACATATTTCTGAGGAAAAGCTGTCATGAATTTACAGTATGTCTGCTTGATAAACCCCACACTGTTTCACTTAAACCTCACTCCTCATACTAAGAAGATGATTTCTAATTACTTCTCTGCACATAACATATTACCCAAATTCAATACAATAAAGCAAACTCCAAAATAAAGGAAAACTGCCAAAGTTTTGACACAGCGTTACACATCAAAATCCTAACAGAATTCCCACTGTTGGCTCAAAGCTGCTTCCAATAAGAACTTTCATCACAATCTCTGTTGGGTTAGGTAGTGTTTTGGTCTGCTCTTCAGAAGCAGTCAGAACCCACTCAAGAGAAGAGAAATTTCTTTCAACTCATGGCAGATTGATCCAATCCAGGCATTACAAGTGTAAAAAAGTACACTGTGTCAAAATAACATTGCAGCGCAAAACATCCAAGTAAATCTATCAAATTTCCTCCAAAATGACTTGACAGTAAAGATACTGCGTGCGTGCCTGGCTGAACAGCACTGATGTGGTTATTTTCTGATTCTGGTCAAGGCAATACATCTTAGCTACACACTGTGAGGTAAGGTTAAATGGAAAAATAAGCTAGCTGGGCACACATTCATCCCTGCTCACAGATTCCTATCCAAACCATACAGTTTGTGAAACCTTTTGAATTGCCTGCATAAGTGGCTCCTAAAATATGGTCCGATCTTCATCTAAGTCATAAAAATAGATGTGATAATAAAAATAACACACAAAAATGTACTTTTATGTGTTTTTACTGAACATATTGTTCAAACATTAACACCATAAGCTGGAAAAAGTATGTGAACCTCTAGGATAATGAAAGGGGGTAATTGAAGTCAGGTGATCAAATCAATGTGATGACATTCAGGTGTGGATTCGAGGTGTCCTCAAATAGACAAACCCCACAAAGTTTGGATACCACCAGAGTCTGCTCTCCAAAAAAAAGAGATGTTGTAGTGGAATATGGCCCAGTCAAAAGAAATTTTAGAGGACCTCCAGAGAGTTGTTGAGGCTCAGGGCTGGAAAGACTTGGGCCGCCATCAGTCTACAGTCAGACAGATTATATATAAATGGAGAAAATTCAGTGTCATTGCTACTCTCCCTAGGAGTAGGCATCCAGCAAAGATCACAGCAAGAGAACACTGCGTAATTGTCAAGGAGGTGACAAAGAACCTTTTTCCAATCCATGCTGTTCCACTCCAATATGTTTAATAAAGACACATAAACTGTTATTTTTCAATTCACATTGTGATTATCTATATTTATGACTTGGATGAAGATTAGACCATATTTTAGGAGCCATTTATACAGGAATGAATAATTCAAAAGGGTTCACAAACTTCTCACAACAATATTTTTATGTCAAGCGTGAACCAAATCTAAACATCTGTTTTGTATTTTCGTAGACCTACTGTGATGTTACCAATGTCAAAGTTTGCATAACTGTCTGTTTCTTCTGTTGACAGACTATAAACTAGCGGTATCCTGTATGTACCCGAATGACCAATGTGTACTGAGGACAAAAGCAATAAACTGCAAATGCAACAACACTGCCTGTTATGAGCCAGTGAATGTGAAAATAGGATCTGTGTCTTACAAATGTTAACACAGCTAAGCCACTTGGCTCCTTGGCTTGTGAAGAAGTGAAAGACCTTGGGACCTTATCGTACAGTACCTGTTCCAGGACATCCAGCTTCAGATCCAACTTGCTGAGCACTACATCTCCTCCCCAAAGAGACAACTGTAGGTCAGATGGCTTCAGATTCTTGATATATTTGTTCACATAGCTCATTAAGAGCGGTGTGACGTAGGACTCCAACATCTTGTCCTTGTCCTGAACACACATACAAGCATATATGACACAACAAACATCTATCATTATCACCAAACGTTCATCCTTATATCTTGGCATGGTTACCTGTACATTATTTATGCATAGGGTAAATATAAATCCCTTCTCCTCATGAGACCCACTGTTACTAAGAAAACATACTTGTGGTAAGATGGTGTGCACTTTTACATGCAGCTGCGTCATACTATGACAACAGAAAACAGCTACGAGAGATATGCCAAATCACTGTTTTACACACTGCACTCATTCGAGAAGAGAATAGTTTGACTCAACTCTGAACTACTCTGTAAACCTAACATCCTTGTCCTACCAAGAAACGGTCAAAATGGCAGTTAGATTTGCATAATAACAACTAAACAACCAGTAGGTTATATCAGGACAGACTGAGGGTGCACATCTATCTAGGCTTACAGTACTGATATTTGCGCTTAACTACTGCAAGTGCACAGAGCCCTGTGTAGATGCAAAACAACAAATTGTGGGAAGCGGCGGGAAACAAGGGAATTTCAGTGTTTGTACTTTTGTGTTTAAGGGGCTTAACTTAAACTTCGAGGACAGGAGTTACCTGAGTTAGCTAACTAGCTAACGCCACTTTTCTTTGTATGCATTTTGTCAGCAGACAGCCGGCATTAGTAAATTCAATTCTTAGTGCATATCAATGTAACTACATATAATATTTTTAAATGAAGTACTGTCGGGAAAATATGGTGAGTAAGTTATTGCTAACTAGCTAGCCAGAGAGGCTATCTATGCTGTCCTGTCATTCTAAACAGCATAGCAGCAGAGGAGAGAAGCTAAGCTAACTGCTACAGTGCAGTCGTCTTCACTTCGTTTCAGCAAACCAAAGCGTGTGGCCACCAAGGTTACATATTAAAGTCAGCTAAAACTCTCCTTACTTGGTTGCCGGGGTTTCCCTGTTGCTGTTTCTTGAATTCCAAGTTTATAATACCAAATTCATCTCGTTAGCTGGAGTTAGCCACATCCTTCAATGGTTTCAGGCAAACGTCATCAGTAAACATCAACACAGCTTCCGTGTGCCTGGTGCTGCCTTCAGGTGCTGTCGTAAATATTGAATTTTGGATCTTAGTGCTCATGAACGACTCAACAATTTTGTAAATACGATTAGGAAAGTGGGAATTTTCTGGGATGACCGAAATGTTTCGTTTAGGCGACGGAAAACATGGAATCCGAATTATTTATTTATTGATAATAATTGAAATGGATTGATTTAAAAAAAAAAAAGAATTACATACCTGATGCACATTTCCTCCCCTTCATTCTGTCACTAAAGCACAGATTATACCTGTAATCGCTTCATTTCTAAAAAAAAAAAAAAAAAAAAAAAATGAGCCATCAAAACACTATTTTGGTCAATTTTGCTATTATTTCCTAGCAAATACACTTGACTGCGCGTATTCATGATTTTCCCATATGAACTGGGTGCTTACGAGGAGTACCTGAAGGCAGCATTACTCTTTCTTCGTCATTTCCTGCTCATAACTCTCGATCACGCCCCCAATCCTTATATGGGCGTGGGAACTCCCCTTTGGCGAGTGAACAGTAAAGAATGAACTTCATAATTCTCATTTTCTTCATATGATAGTCAATTTCAAATTTCTCTTAAAAACTACTGATATATATATAGAGAGAGAAAACTATAACGAAAAGCTCAAATCTAAGCTCACTGCAAGGAGAAAGATTTCCTTCACACGCTGAACCACTGGGTTGCCATGGTCTAATTCTATACGCCATAAGAGAGCAGGTTTACATCAAACCTGAATAATCTAAAATCACAAACATTTTTCCTCTCAGCCGCACAAGGTTGGGTCACTCCTCGGGCTTAAAAACCTTGATGGGGGTGGGAGGGGGGCTGTTACAGAATGTTCACGTCTAAAATGAGAGAGGAAGTGTCATTATAATGAGAAGCTACCCGAGATTTCACAATGAATCAATTAAATTCTTTTTAAAAATTACCCCATTTAGATCAGCTATTTTTCATAGCTCTGTATACTCAGGACCAGGTGAGGGATGACATTCTTATAAACTATGGTTCCTCCACTGACTGTGTTACTTAATTTCAGAATTTATTAAAGACACAATTATCATACGTAACCATGCTTCAGTTAAACTTGCATCAAACAATAATTTCTGGGTCCAGAAGCTTCTCTCGCTGTGGCCGAGACAACCAACCGACAAGTCTTTTCCCTCTTCCTTTGTATCTCTTAATTTCTTCAATTGTAATCTCAAATATCAATATTGCCTGTGAGTCGTTTTTAAATCAAAGAGTTTATAATCCCTATTTAGGGCAATCACTGCAAAACCCCGCCTTTCTCTGGGAAGGCTTTTGGTCTTTCTTTTTTTCAGGCTTCTATTCTTTAGATCATGGCAATATGGACGTGTCACTCAGGTCATATGGAGATAATATTAAGTCAGAGCGGCTTGTGTAGTGCTGCCTCGACTCTGCCAGACAGATAAGCCCTCTGAGGACACAGAGTCCACACACAGGATCCAAGCTGGTCACTGCTGAGGTTGACCATGTGACTGTCCACTTGTTGCCAACACGTGCGTGTGTCTGTGTGTGTGTGTGTGTGTGTGTGTGTGCGTGCGTGCGTGCGTGTGTGTGTGAATGTGTGTTCACCGTCAATGTCATTGCATTGAATTCATTTCAGTTCGAGACGTGCTCCCAAATAATCCACGCAATTCCTTTGATGTCTTCTAATAATATTACTTTTTCTGAAGATTCGCTGAGACTTTGTTCTGTGCCCACTGCAAAGCCAAGGTTTTATGAAGCTTAATGGTTATATACTATACTACTTTTTTGATTATCTAAAAATGTTGCACTACTGCCCAGCGCAGAAATTTCAACAAATTCGCGACAGCCAATATGGACTAATTGGACGAAGACTGGCTTATTATTTCATTTTACATACTTATGAATATAGAAATAAAATTGACTTTTTTTCAAAGATACTGTATTATTTTCCGACTCAAGGATTAATGTCAGTTGAGAAATGTCGTGTTGACCAAGTGTTTATGTTTGTTTTTCATCGGACAAAGCCCCATCAAAGTAAAATAAAAGATGAAAATAATTTCAGCAAAGTTCAACTTTGCAGTTGCGTGCCAGAATATTTGGTACAAGTCTATAAACAGTTCCTTGTTTGGGATACACTTCAGGTTTAACGCATTAAAAAGACTCCAAGGCCCTATGAAGACCTTATTAAAGATTATTCCCCCTTTGATTGTGTATTAACTGTGTGGTGGAGTTATGCATTCAAGTGGAAATGAACATGAAATACTCTACACACTTTATTATTTTCCGCCTGGTTTACCCTAAACTATGACGCCATATTTACAGAAATGTTTCGTTTAATAGTTTTAATAGTTTTTGTTGATTGAATCGCATTTATTCACAACAAGCCAAAACGGTTTTAACAATTACTTTAAGATTTTCTAAGTTAATCTGTCTAATAATTAATTAATTGTGAAATAAAAAAACAACAAGTTGTCATTATTATTGTTGTTGTTGATGGTGGTGGTGTTGTTATTATTAAATTAAGCTTTTTAGCATACATCCCTTTTCCTAAGGTTTTAGCACTATCAATCTACAAAGTAGGCTCAATATTATTCTGAAAATGTTTTTGGCTTGAATATAGTGTTGAGCGAGAAGTTGCGTTTTTTTTGCTGCATAGGAATTAATCAGAAAAATATTAGAATTTCAAATAGACTAGTTGATGGCCTTTTAGCAATTATGTGAGAGCCGTTTTAAACCTTTAAACCTCGCCTGATGTCATGGTAACCAGTTGTTAAAAATATGTTCTAGCTCATAAGGACTATATTCTTCAGGCAATTAATTTCAATGTCAGGTCAAATTCACATTTTTAAAATGAAAAGTATATCGTCCTTAGTAAATAAAGCCTGGCAGTTACAACAGCCTATGACATAACAGGCCTCAAATGTAGGCCAAAGAGGAAAAGGAGCCGAGAGACAGAAAGATAAAGAGGGAGAGAGACTCTTTTGTCTGCATCGAATAACAAAGTACATGGAAATGCGTGTGTTGGAAGATACCTTGTATTCACAATGTATAGGCCAGGCTTCTCATTTCTTCTTTAAATTATGATTTATATTCACGTTCATTTAACTCAAATTTGCGGCAGATAAAAGAGTCAAGTTTGAATGTAATCCAACTTTAGGAATTTATATTTGTAAAAATATGAAAGTATAGAACAAAGATCGAGCTGAACCAAAGCGTACCTATTGGGAAAACCATTTCCCAATAGGCCGGCTCCTAATAATATAGCCTAATGATGATTTTGTTTGTAATCATAGTGTTTGCGGTGAATAACGATAACTCTTTCATAATCACTGATGTGGTACAGTGTAAACACACCTACAATCAAGCTGACCCACCTTTTTATTTGTGGAATAGATTTCAGAGTTTACCCACCTATTTCGGCTGCCATAAATCTCTCTTACATAGTCATAGTATCCATAATAATAATAAGTAGTATTAAACTGGTGTAAGTTATATAATGTATTAAATGATGATAGTGATGATAAATGAATTAATTATGATGATGATCACCAGCTGGAGGTCATGACTTATCCAGCTTTTATTTACAGTACCACTACATCACTGATCATAACCCGCCACTGTTGTTCAGACTCTGTGGGCCCTGACCTTTTCTCTTTGGGCGAAGTGTCTTTACTTGGTGACTGCTGCTTTTACCAGTCCTGCTGCAGCTTTGCAGGTCAGCTATGATATCAAAGGTGATGTAGATAAAGACACCTGATATGACTGCTAATGCTGCTAACGTAATACAAATCAGCCACTGTAGGTGCTAGATATTGAGGATAATATCGGGGCCCAATATTGACACCGTTATGAAAACACTAATAGCAAAGTGCTAAATTACCGTGTAGATGGTAGGTAATGCTGCAGAAATAATAGTGAACTGATATTTAATCCTTATTAGAATAACACAGGGAATTATTCTTTACCATATAAAATCGATTATCTGATAAAAGGCACCCCAAATTATACTGTATTTGACAGACTTTCTTGTCATCATAGGCCAATCTACTGCTACTCACTGATATGTTGCCAGTTCTGCTATAAAAAGCCCAAAAGGTAGCCAGAACACTGTAAACTATTATTGCTTATTGGCTTCAGACATATATAGACTATTAAGTCCATGTCCAAAGTAAATGGTTTCAAATTTTCCTTTTGGACTATATCATTGTGTTTAATATTTCAAAGCAGGCAAAACATAAAATAAAAACAAAATAAATGCAAATTTACGGATGGAAATATTTAACTTGCTTTATTTCTAAAATACAATTTAACATACTTTAAACTTATGGCTGCTTTTAACAACTTTTTCATTTCAAGGTCAGGAAAAAATAAAAAATAACATTATTTACATGGTCTTGGTATTTACAGGTGGTATGAAAGCTGGACGCGGCCATGGCTCCACTGCTGTCCCACTGAGGCGCAACCAATATCCCACTCTAAAATGTGCTGTAGTACAAGTGTCCATGTTTGGAAATTGTCTTTGAACCCAAAAAGCATCGTTGACTTGTCTTCCTGTGTTTTGTCCATTGTTATTATGTTAGTTTGTCCAGGCTAGTAGTCCTGATGTGGGCTGTGCGTCAAACTGTGCCGTCGCAAGTCACAGTTGCGCCGAAACACCTTTCCGCAGCGGCCACAGCTGTAGGGCTTGATGTCTGTATGGGTGAGAAGGTGAGTTTTCAGGTTACTTCTTTGATTAAAGGTTCTTCCGCATGTGGGGCATTTGTGGGGAGACTCCTGTTTAGATTTAAAGCAAGCAAAGGATTATTCCCTTTAATTGTATAGTATTTATATTATCTATATCTTTCAATCACTTTAATAATTATTCCACTCTGGTGCCAGTTACTGCGATGAATTAGGCCTATATGTCTTAAACGGATTTACAGATTATTTTTCGTATAGGTTTTAATTATGTCTTTCACTTCAGTTTGAATCAATTTTGGTAACTGTCCAAACAGTCCTCATCCAAACGGAACCGTTTGCGAGAACAGATGTATTAATGTCCCCAATGCATGCAGTAGACCGTATACAGGTGGATTATGATCTGGGCGAACTATCACACCTCACATACTTTAGTTGGACTAAAATGATGATTGTTATTATTTCCATAATGTAGACAGCTTACCTGCATATGTAAGGTTTTATGGACGGCTAGAGTTCGAGATTGACAGAATCCCTTCCCACATTCTTGACATTTGAATGGTTTTTCCTTGGAGTGGATGTATCTGTAAAAACAAGGATATCACATAATCAAACGTCTGGCCATGCAAAGATTTGTTTGTAGCTGGTACAAGCCCCAGAGTCTTAGGGCAAAAAAAAAACAATCTCTATTGTGCATGTATCCAAGGTGATGTGTAACAGTGCTTTAGCGCCCTCATGGAGAAGACTCTGGGAATAGGCCTGCAGGTATACTGTAACTAAATTAAGTGGAACCCTTGGAAATGCCTTTTCTGAAGAACAATCTTAGAGAGAAAAAATCTATACTGGTGAAAAATACCCTTTTGATCACATTACATGAGGGCGATGCTTGCCCCTGCAAAATCAATTAATATCCCATTGTGGCTCTTAGGGGTGCTGCTGCTGGGAATACTAGACCCCCCAGACAAGATGTGACACTGTACACCCCCCCCCAAACCCAATGTATTTTGCTTAATACTGTACCCCCCGTGCTCAGTGGCACTCTCTCTTACCTATGGTCTCTGAGATGATCTTGTCTTCTAAAGGCCTTGTGGCAAATATCACAGGTATAAGGCCGCTCGTCTGTGTGGGTCCTCTCGTGGATGAGGAGGTTGTAGGACTTGGTGAAATGCCTGCCGCAGAACTTGCAAATAAATTCCTTTTTTGTCTTGGACGGGAGCCTACCCCGGGTGGGTTTTCTGTCCGGGGACAGCTTGCTCAGCTCGGAGATGGTGCCCCCTAGTCCCGATGCCAACTTCGCCAGATCCACAGCTTTCGGCGGGTCCTCCTGAGTGGCGGCGATGGCGAGGTTGCGGAAGTCAAACCTCGGCCTGTCCTTGTG
>CABFOQ010031097.1:0-23060 GCA_900660455.1 Gephyroberyx darwinii
ATCCGTGAAGGACAAGCGCCAGTGAGCTGCAGCCTGACTGAACCCAGGCGTAGCGGGGTCTGATCAGCTGCTGAACAGCCTCCATCCTCCTCTCCGCGACTTCCTCGTAACACAGATGCAGGGGGAGGTCACTGGGGTAGTCTGTCTTAAAAAAAAAAAAAGGAGCCGTTTGATGCTTCTCAACTCAACTCAGCTCTGCTTAATGTGAAGAGAGGTAGCATGTGGGTGCAGTCTACAGACAGACACCTGAATGGGGAAATTGGATGTGTTAGTCCCATGCAGTGGAAGACATGAAAGCAGGATAATAATAGGGATACTCAGGTTCCATTTTCAGTAGATCATTGAAAGAGTTTAGTGCTAAGGAGAAGGTGACTGTTTTGCTGTGTTGAAAGATGTGTTAATGAAGAATGTTACACAGGCTATAAATCTACTTATTTTTACATTAAGACTTCCTTCTGCCCATCATTCATCCTGTCAGGTCATTTTCACTAGTTTGATAGATTTATTGTTAAACATTTACCGGTGCACAATATATTTTGTATATTGTTTTAAGAGAGCAGTATATTATACTTTAAGAATGTCATTAATACTCCATGGAACTTGAACTTTACAGTCTAAGCTTTAAATTCACTGCATATCAGACGTAAGCTTGTGATATTTCCACTGGTCCAAAAACGATCATGTACTTTGCTACAACCATGTAGAACGAAGCTGTCGACAATCATGGCTCCTAGTCTGGTTTGCTTCTTTAATTGATTCACCCTCTGCTTAATGTGAACGGTGTGCAGTAGACCACAACCAACAAGTGTGAACTTTTATATTAAACTGAGCTGCCGGTGGACCTTCGTAAAGTGCAGCTTTTCTTTAGTTTTTTTTGCATGCATATTTTTGTTACACATGAAGACAAATGGACTGATTTGCAAGTATTTGTTTTTATTTTGTGGAACAATAAATGAATCACTGTAAAGAATCATTCATGAATTTATCAAACAGTCATCCAAATCATTCCCAAATTATACCACTTCATTACTTCAGTACCACCGGATTCTGATTATACATTTGGCAAAGTAATACATTATACATGAACTATGAACTAAAATCAAGTAAAAGAGTAAAAGCTAAAATAGTACTAGTAAAAGCCTATTCAGATGGTCAAGGCATTGTTGTGATTGCATAAAGCATGTTTCTAATAAAAGGCCACTTGGTCAGTAAAGGTATTCCTGTCACATAAAATAGAATTTCTTACATCAATAGAATTTCTCATGTGCAACTTAACAATAGAATGATCTTGGCACTGGTATATGGCATTAGTTTACCCGGCAGATAAAATCATACAGGATATAGTTTTTCATGAAAAGGCATTGCTTGATTGGAGTCACAGTCATAGGTAAAAAGTGTCAGTAATCATACTGTTGATAAGCTCAGTAGATCTGGGTCAAAGTCCCAGGTGATGATTGTCTCACATGTTATTGGGGTTATAACAAAGCATGTTCAACTTGATGTTCTCGTCCCAGTGGCGCAGCAGTAGGAACAGCTGTCTGGCAGCTCCTTTCAGCCCGGCCAGGTCTACCCCCTCTGGCAACTCCTGACAGCGTAGCCAGAAGTCTGCCTTGGCCGCCACCAGCTCCCACTCCATGAAGTAGCCAGCGCAACGGTGCTCAAGCCAGGCGAGAGCCACAGCTGTAGCCCAGCTTGAGCCCTCCAGGTCCTCCTGAGCCAGCTGACTGCTCCCCTGGTCAGCAGCAACTGGGTCCACTGGAAAGCCCTCGTAGACATCTGTCTCTGACCCGCGACCACTGTCAGCCTGGCCATGGCTCTGGGAGTGGCCAACAGGTAGCTCCAGGGAACCCTCCTCAGAGCTAGGGAGGTCAGGGGGTGAGGTGACGGGGTCTCGGTCGGAGAAGTGCCTCCGGAGGAACCTTGGTTCCAATGTCAGGGGAGTGTCATCTGGAGTGTGGTGGAAAGGAGGAGCAGGGGGTTTGATGAGGGAGGAGGAGGAAGGAGGAAAGGAAACACGGTGATTAGTGGGACCACCAGGAGGCTTGGCAGAGGAGAAGATGGACGGAGCACTGGGGGATGTGCAGCGGAAGGGCGGGCTGAGGCTGCGGCGGTGGAGGCCGTAGGGTGAGGCCCTCTTCAGGCGGTCCAGCGGGATCTGGACACAGTCAGAGTAGATCTCTGTCAGCAGGAAGGCTCCCGATGCCAGCTGGAGACGCACCTGAGGAGACACCATGCACATATAGAGGAATGAGTGTGTGTGCGCATGCGTTAATGTGTCTGCTAATGTGTTTGTGTGTGCGCGTCCCACCAGAGGCAGATAGTCGGGAACTTCACTCTCAACTTGTTTCTCAGTCTCTGCAGACAGACAGTGGGACTTCAGAGGAACCTGCTTTCCTGATGAAATGGACGACCTCAGTCTGCCCAGAGGAAACCTGAAACACAGAGGGGTCTTTTTACATTTGAAGAGATACAGCACGATGCCATATTCACAGTTCATGTTTCACAAGTTGCATTTGCTTGTGTGCAAGTCTCACCTTGAGCCAAAGAAGCTCTCCATTGACTTGCTCTCTACAGATCGCTGTGAGCGAGTGGATGAGGCACCTGGTGCGGCTGGGGGGCTAGCAGTGTAGGCACTGACCCCCGCATCTAAGAGAGAGGTGTGGAAAGGAACATTACACTATAATGTTACATCAGGTTTCATTACTATAGCTCCTCTTTAACCTACATATACTCAGGGAATGGTTATGAAGCATCCTACTTTATACTCACACACTAACCACACCAGAACACACCTGCTTGCCACCGACCAGATAGAGGTTAAGTGTCTTACTCAGTGGTGCTTTGATGGTTATAATCAAGCCAGGCGAGAGCAGTTCTGGTTCACCTGCCCCTATACAGATTTCCCCAGTCAGTCCAGCCTTCTGGTCACAAGCCCACTGGTCTAACCTCTAGCCTATGCTGGCCCTTGAACATTTTAATTGAACAAGTGGTCAGCAGTACTTACTGGAATCCCAGGATGTAAGGCTACAAGGTGAGGCAGGAGTGTCATCCCTGTCTAAGAGACACAAAGACAACACCACATAATCTTGATACTGACTTTCTCAACCGATCCATAAAAATAACCACTAACCAGTAATGATGAGGGGGCTCAATACTCGACTACAGACAACGGGTGGAGGTACTATCATACAGAGTATCTACCTGTGGAGTTCCAAGTGCCCTCTATCTCTTCACTGTCTCTACTGGAGCGCTGTCGACCCAGACCCACAGAATAGGCCCTCTGCCTGCGACTCCCTGACTGGGAACTCGGCCTGTTCACCAAACGCACCCCTACACACACACACACACACACACACAAACAGCACAAAAGCAGAAGAGATGTGGTATTCAGAGTTGATCCATGCCATTGCAGTTCTCATTTTTGACCAATTATAATTGCTGTGTTGTGTGTGTGCACTGACTGGGTAGCACACCTGTGTTTTTTGCTTCCGTGCCGTCTGGCAAGCCTTTGCTGGGGTTGCTGTCAGTAGCAGTGAAGGTTGTGTACATGCAGATGATGTTACAACGCTTGCTGGTCTGGATAGCTTTCATACGGTACCGCTTAGCTGGGCCTGAGAAACCGTACAAGAACACCTGAACAGTAAGAGGTATATATAGTACTTAAGATAACTGCATATTATATATATACACATATGGAGAAATCAATTTGACGAGTTAGACAGTTTTTGGATCAGTTTTTACACTTTACACCTCACCATGTTCGATATCACTCTCCTTCTCTGCCATTTTCTCAAAGTCCCTGATAACAGATCGAGCAGTCAGTTGGTGAATCATCTCCTCCCACGGCTCCCCTCCTCCTCCGCCACCACCTCCATCTCCATCTCCATCTTCATCTCCACCTCCATCTCCACCTTCCCCACCCCCTGTTGTCCCCTGGCCCTCAGGGGTCCAGAGGTGCCGCACGTCCACAGTGACCTCCCAGGTCACAGGCCTGCCACCCAGCAGGCCATGAATGAGGGAGCGGCACTGGCCTGGAGGGGGGTCCTCTGGGGGAACAGCAGTGAACAGGTACTCCGGGTCTGTGAAGCTGTCCCAGTCCAGAGGAGAAGCAGGGAACAGCAACCCATCTGAGGGTCAGAGAGAGAAAGAGAGTGATGGATGGATGGATGGATGGATGGATGGATGGATGGAAGGAAGGGTCCTACTTTTTCCAATACCAACTTACTGGAGTCTGTGAGGCTTCTGCGGGACAGTGCTCCTCTTGGGGTGGGCTGTGTCTCCCCTTCACTTTCGTCCAGCCTCCCTCCCAATGTTTGGTCGAAGGAGACCCTCTCTAGCGCTCTCCTCAAGCGGTGCATGTCCAGCTCACCTTGGGGGGAGGAGAAACTCCGCGCTGCCATGGTTGAACGAGCCAAAGCTTTCTGTCTCTGACGAGACTCGTCACCTCCACACAGACGCCCAATCTGGTTGTATGTGAAAGAATGAGGAAGAACAAAGAGGCTCAAAGTCAATAGGCAAGTCTTTCTGCAACTAAATCTTTGTAAACTGGCTGCTAATTGCGCCACACTGGTCATTGATTAAAGGAAGGAATTCATTTTTACCTTTCTCGCCCCATTATCAGTGCTTTCAGCGGAGAGGTTCTGTTGCCATGGCGAGTCTGCCCAGCGAGACAGGGTTGTCTTCTGTTCTGGAGGGGGAATTTTCTCGAGGCCCTGGGGAAGGGACCCCGTATCCAGCAGGGCACCAGAGTGAGGGTCAGGTAGAAAGAGCCCACCTGCAGAGTCAGAGTTGGAGGAGGTATGTGTGTGTGAGTGGGACTGTGTTTGAAGACCCCTCTCACTACTGAGGGAGCAGCGAGTGAGGACATACTGCTCCTGTATGTAGGACCTCTTCTGGATCCTTCGCCTCACGTCACTGGACCAGTCCAGCTCCCCACCTATGGAGGGAGTAGTCATATCTGCCTTTGATTTTATATCTACTGAGTATTCACTACATGTTCAAGTTTCTTAAAAATATTTAAGTTCATATTCCTTTGATGATTGTCTGACCTGGGCTGGTGCCAGGGTCGGCGTCTCTGGCACAGGAGAACTCAGAGGAGATTTCTCTGGAGATCTCCCTCAGTGCCTCCTCCAAGTCAGTGCCATCTGCAGATGTCACCATGGGCAGGAGCTCTGAGGCAGGAGGTGAAAGCTCGTCATTTGATAGGCCAAACACTGAGCCCATGGAGCCACGATGTACACTCTTGTATCCATGTCCTTGAGCCTATCAAATAAGAGAGCTATGGTTTGAGCACATAGATGAAAGATCTGTTGTCATACACAGACATATGCACACAAACAGTAGTGTGCAAAAATCTTAGGCACATGTAAAAAAACAATCCGTAAAGCTAAGATGCTTTCAAAAATAGTTTCTAAATTTAAAAAAACACTATAAAGAGCATTAATGTAAAATGCAGAAAACAAAAAAATAAGACTATATAAGAATTTATAAGAATTTATATAAATGATGACTTTCGCACAGTACTGTATACACGCCCCCCCACACACACACGCACACTATATATTACTTCTTCAAAAAATATAGTGACACATACCATTGTCTTTTTGCCTCTTAAATTAGACGTATCGTACAGAGTGCAATATCCAATCAGGCGATTTCCAGGGTAGAGCGGTGGGATCTCATTGGGTGAGAGAAGAGCCTCCATGTTGTCTGGCAAGTACCAGTCAATCCGTACGTCAGTCAGCACAGGCTCAAAGGCCTTTTTCAGGGACTTGATTAACTGAGAGGTTAGATTGACTTTAGTCGTAATACATTATATTGCCTGCTTCATAATGTATCTTGATAATTTTACAAATAAAAGGTTATATCTCTAAAAGGCTTGTGACATGCTGAAAGACAAACATAAAAGATAAAAGCTCTCTGCTTTTCTCTCCCAAACTATCCCCACAATTGTTCTGCAGTTCATATTTTCTCCACTAGGTAGCAGTGCTGTCAGTGCTCTGACCTTGGGCTGAAGTCTCTCCTCATCATCCAAGAACTCTGTAGTCCCTCCTGTCAACTTGGCAACGCCCTGCAGGAGCCTCTTGCAGGCTCGGGGACCAAGGCCCAGGCCAAAGCATCTGTAAAGGTGTTATTGACATTCAATTAGATTCACATCCCCCAAGAAAACTCAATTATGATACCACAATTATCATGTGAGAGCCTCTCTACTCTCACTCTGACATTATTGAGTGCTCCTTGATGCTATGTGCTACCTGTGATATATGGATGTGTCTTTCTGTCACTCGCCCACTCATCGCTTCAAGTGCCAGCCTTTTACACCTAATCAGATGTGCATATTTATCACTTTGTGAAACCTAATGGCAGATAAAGAATTCCCCGTGCCTCGGTGAAGGGGACTTTAGAGTCCTCAAACAGACAGAACTGTTATTTGTGGCGCTGAAATGGATCACAAGCCATTTGGGTAATTGAGAGGTTGAAAAGAGCAGGGGACAGACTAATTGAAAACGTTGAGGTCTGGAGTGCTGGCTCTAAAAACAGCAGTCTGGATGGGTAGATAGTGTCTGTACTGCATGGATAACCATATTAACAAACAAACAAAACTGAATAAAAAAGTGCTTGGTGGTGATTTCTGTGAAGATGTATCACCACAATGAGATAGTCACCCTTTTAAGGTCTATGATGAATTGAGGTTAGACTGCCATGTTGATAACATTCATTGAACTTCCATGTGCATGTGCACAGTTAGATAGGGACAGCAGCAGTACAGCGTTGGACAAAGCCGATCTAACAGGAGAATACTAATAAGGGATAAATGGAATTATTGAGCGATGCCCAAGGGAGTAGTGAGGGAGGAACTGGGTGAAACAAGAGGGGCGTGACACTCACTGCAGAGGAGAGCACTTAACGGGATTACTGGGCGTGGCTGAAAAAGACCTCAGACCCTTCTTTGCTTTCTTTCACAGTGCTTTGATCAGAGATCTTCAAGCTCCCTGTTTGCTTTTCTGAGTCTCTCTCTCTCTCTCACACACACACACACGTCATATTTATCTATATATATTATTAATGTATTTATCAATTTGCCTCCACCCAACTTTCTGAGCAATACCATTCTTCTATTATTTCTTTTCTTAAACAGTACTTATGTGTTTATCACACGTTGCTAGTTATAGTGTAACTTGTTAACTGGTCATTCCCATTTTAAATGTGTTTTTGCTCCAGATTGGGCATCCGCCTCACACTCTTTCCAGTTCTCTGCATTATATTTCACATGTCATTTCCATACATTTTATATCTAATTGGCAGCTTTGTATTGAGTCCCCATACCTGGCAGCACATGTGTTTCTGCGGACCAGCTCCAGCACTTTGGCCACATTGCTAATGGTTCCATCTGTGATGATGAAGACCTGGCGCGGGCATGAGCGCTGCATAGGCTGTTGGTACACCCAAGACAGCGCCCCCAGCAGGTTGGTGCCTCGCATGTCGGCCCTCATCCTCTGGACATACTCACATGCCTGCACTAGAGTGACCTGGTGTTCATATATATATATACATACATATACAAAGAGATACAGGGGGATGCTATTAGATCTACAGTAGAATAAAGATTACAGTAGAGAAAAGACCTCATAAGGCAGCTAACATCACATAACAACACCTGTCCAATTATATGTCCTCGCCTGTGTAAACATCATCATCTATGTTGTTGAGATAAATTCACTGTTTGATATCAAATGCCCCAATTACCCAGTGAGGTTAGAGAACAACTGAATCAATCCCTATCTAATAAAGAGAGAGTAAACAAACACAGAAGCTAGCACCTGCCTTAAAGCCACCTCAGATCACACCGTGGACAAACATGCCTGACAGGCGAGGGGGTGGAGGGATATCTCCAACCATAGTTAAAATGCATGAAAGGTCACCATATGGTCCAGAGTATGTGTAAAGCCTGTTTGTCCTTGCAGACCCAAGGTTTGGCTAAAACCTGATACTCTGCTACTAAGGCAACCCAAGAAACTGACCTATTGCCTGATTACTGAGGAACAGAGGATGGACAAAACAGAACAAAGGGTCCAGGATCAAAAACATCAGATTTCAAAAACATGATTCAAAAAGCTGCATGCAATGTGCCTTTCCACATTGCTCATATTCTATGTTTTATATTTTTTGAGGGGGGCAGGCTCATAGATATATTGATATATATATACAGGTATATATCATTTTTTCACTAGAATCCTTTAACTGAAACAAATTCAGACAACTCTCTATTCTGAGATAGGTCATCGTATAAAACCAACATCAGTGCAGAGCTTGCTGGAGGTGAACAGGGCCTTGATGGTTGTGCCAAATCCCACGATATTGAGCATGGTGCCTGAAGGGAGACTCTTCAGTGCTACCACCATGCCTTCCTGTGGAAACACAACAGGGTTGGCAGGGTTTGGCCATATTAATGTGTATCATCACATCTAAATGTGTAGTATTCTTTTCCTAAAATGGCAGCATTAAGCCCCGTATATACTATCCTCCTCTTGTTTAGTTGGTGTGTTTTTGCCCTGACTGGAACTCACCTTTATGCGATGGATGTTGGTGCCACTCATGCTGCCACTACGGTCGATGAGGAAGAGCAGCTCCCTGGTGGCTTTGTGCAGCTCTGGAGGTTCACGTAGCAGGTCGGGACAGAAGTTGAGCATCAAGACAGGGCAGCTTAGGATATCCTTGTGGTATCGCTTCCTCACAAACTCCAGCTGCAGGCAAAGTAGAACAATCAGCAAGTCGACTTCAACAACCATTTCATGCAGGTTTCATGTATAGCTGGAACAGAGGCCAGCAGTTGTGTATCAAGTGAATAAGATATGAACGGAAAATGGCAAAAAAGAAAAGCAGTATGAGGATCCACTAACCTTCTTCTCAGGTTCCGAATCTTTGCGTGTACAGCGAATGAAATCACGACGGGAACAGATCTGCTGTTCATACTGGTTGAAGGAGAGCCTGCCTCTCTCTACGATGACCAATGGGCTGTGAGGTTCTGTGGAAAAGTTTGGGGATTGAACTCAAGTTCAAAAAACGGAAACGATTGAGATATGGACACAAAGAAGAATTTCTGGGGACATTTTTGAATCACTCACCACTGAGGTGCAGGATGACCTCTATGTGCCTGTCATATGGATGCTCCTGTGCCAGGGTGATGTAGGTGGCAGAGGCACTTTGGGCACTGGGGTCTGCATCTGCCCTGAGAGCATGAGTTGGGCTCTCCAGTCCTGAGAACGGGTTTGGGTACGATATATACAGTATTTAATTGTGAGAGCACTATTTGTGTCCCAGCTCTAATCATACTTTTAATGAGTTTTTGATGAGTGATTGTGACTTTAGTTATGATGCATGCAAACCAATGGTGCATATTACATAGTAGCACTATCTGTATATTTATTTCCACCTGTATTGCCAGAGCACACACTAGTGGAATAGAAATGGATGCCTGGATTCTCCACACACATTTTATCTCCAATATTTCACCATGGGTGGGTCAAGAAACATTGAATCTAAATCACTGAAGAACACAGGCAATACCAGCCAGTAGGCAGGCCCCTCTGACCAGCAGCTGGAAGTTGAGCTCGTAGGGTGCCAGGTTGGCAGCTGGACTGGTGAAGATGGCATGGGCACACTGCTGCTCAGAGCCCAGGACCCGTTCTTGCTTGCCTGAGGTGGCACCGAAACAACTGGTTGGTCTGAGGAGGTTATTTGAGAAAATAGCAGACTGTATTATATTTCAGTCCTGACTCGTGGAGAATTATAACTCATTTAAAGGTCCCCTATTATAGGAATTCATTTTTTTATATATACATTTGATCAAAGATGTTGAATGAATTGGTAAAATTAGATTTTGTTTTAATTTTAAATTTTGAGTTATTGCATTTTCAAAAATCCATCCATTATCACAGGCAGTCCTTGACTAACTCCAGTAAACTCATCACAACTGGGTCTTGATTGGCTCCCCTCACTAAAGAATTACTGAAATCCTTCCAATCAGTTTGCAGCATTTGAATTGGAAAGCCTCCACTCAGCAGCTTTACCACGTTTGTATTAGAGGAGCTGTTGTCAGCCAATCAGGGCCCAGTATTGTGACTGTTCATAGTCTTCAATTCACTCAATACTTTTAACTCGATATAATGCCAAAACATAATGAAGAACATTATTTTTTTTTAACTTGAACCATAGTATATTTGAAAACCCATTCATGAAAACTGAATAATATGAAATATAGCCCACAAGTTTAGGTAATTTTCTAAGTATTTTCACTGTTAGTTGTAACAAATATATTGTTTCCTACCCTGTTTCATCTGATTTCCCCCCATTTTCACTTTTGCTTGGTGTCATCTCTCCATTGACAATTGGGGTAAGCAACGTGGGGTAGACAATGCGGATTGCACCATTCTCTAATGTGGGGAGTTCTAGTGAGGTGCTTATGATAATAGACACGATATCCATGGGACCAATGACCCCTGTGCCCACGATGAAGGTGGTTCTCTCCAGGTCCTCATCCAGGATGAGATGCCCTGAAGGCAAAATATTTACAGCAGTTAAACAGATAGGCAAGTAAGTCAGGTTCATCCTGAAATCAAAATAGCCAAAGGTCAGAAAAGAATAGCTTGAACTGTCTGTTGTGTCTTGCATGTATGACATAATTGTCCAGTGGAATACTAACATGCACTTCCAGTTGATATATGTCTATACTAAGTGAAAGCCATTTGCTGCCAAATCCATTTGCCCATCGTCTGCCCTTAAAGACAACCCCAAGAACAGAGCTGGACAAAGATGGAGCTGAATTTGTATTCAGGTAGAGTTCAAATCAGTACAACATTATCCTTAGCTTCCTCAGTGGTTGAAATGAGTAGATTTGTTTCTATTGTACCTGAAAATGAAATGTTTTCTGAGCCAATTTGTATGATGCATTTATAGGTATTTCAAAGGATATATATTATAGGGCATTTCTTGGTGTTCAGCTATTCCTGTCAGGCCTGTGTTTTGTAAAGCCCTGACTGTCTTTGTATTAAACAGAGGACCAATGACTAGTGTCTTCTAGCGGTATCTATAAATGGATTAGGTTTATTACTGCTCAATAATTGTTGGGCTGATTTATTAGAGGGTTGGTTCGGGATAATGGTTGGATCAGTCGCCCTGGCAGCATGAGTAAAGTTGATTATTCAACGTAGATGCACATCTCATTTCTTAGATGCTGAAGCCACATGAAATCATATCAGAGCTCCCTGGTGTCAAGCAGATGTTCTCCTTCACTGCCCCCTCCCTTCTCCCTCACCGTTGGTGCACTGCATGTCTAGACTGGAGCTCCCGCAGCAGCCCCACTCCCGACCGTTCCCACACTGGCCATCAAAACCTGAACTGGGGTAGCAATCCAGACAGCAGTCCTTCAGCTTCCCTCGGCTCTGGATCTGCACCCCCACCAGCCGGCCTGCAATTACAGCCTCAAAGCCCACCACGACCTCCTTCTCCCCAAGAGGGTACACAAAAACACCTATAATGGAGTTTTACACAAACAGAAGATATGTGTAAACCATCCTCATGGTGGAGGCACAAAACAGTGAGTCCAGGCTTTTGCTCCAACCCAACAAGCAATCAAACTACATAACATATAACTTACTTAAGTGTTTCATGTGCTAAGTACATAGTTAACTTCTGAACCACAACTCACCCTCTACAGACTCAGTGTCAGCGTTGGCATAGGTGAGCTGTGCAGTGATGCCCAGGGAGCAGCCGTTGGCACAGGACTTGATGCAGGAGGCCTTGAGTAGCAATGGTTCCCACGTGGAGAGGTTTCTCAGTCCCACCATGTTCTCAGGGCTTCAGGGCGCCAACAGGCCTCTACTCTGCTGGCTACATAAGAACACAGGTAGGGGGGTGCTGGTGAAATGGTCTGAGCAGAGAACAAGTTCGTGTCTGTGCATTTAAATTCTCTCATTTTCCATTCAGCGTTTCACCACAATGATCTTGAACATAAAGTGTTATGTCAGAGCGAGCGATTAGATCAGTCCTGGATTTCACTGCCTTGGTTAAATATATCTATAGTGGCATAGCGTTCACATTGTTACCTGTATAACTGCCAGGTATCTCTATTTAAAGATATCAGCTCTTAGACATGTAACCAAGCTATCTTCTCTCTCCAGCTCCTTAGCAACCAGCTTGAGGCTTGGTCAATTATTAACATTGCTAGTCAACACTTACTACTCTATGTTTCACACCTGGCATATGCCATCAATGGCCAACCTCTACGCAAATCTACATGGATTTACAGCTGCAGCCGTACTCTCACTCTCACAGAGAGCAGGATGATAAGACATGGATTTGGGGACCAAGACAAAATGCTCAATGTAGCAAAGGTTGGAAATCTTCTTCACCATAAACATGACAATGTCACGCATATAGTGAGATAAAAGAAAATACAACTTTTAACAAACCATTCACTAATCACTAATCCTAACCCAACTTTCAACAAAGTCTGCATTTCTTTAACTCGAGCTGGAAGGAATGACACCATAAATAACATTCTTCATGACTGACCACTTAATAACTAAGTGCAGCAGGTGCAGAGACCAGAATTACTAGATCACAGCTCAGTGAATCTTAGACGGAGTGTGTGTGTGTGTGTGTGTGTGTGTGTGTGTGTGTGTGTGTTTGTTCAGGTCCAGGTAATGGTCTTTTCACATCTACCTTTTTAACAAGATCAACAGCCTCCATCTGGCTACCGTGCTCTCAGCTCATAACAGGCAAATAAATGCCAGGTTTGTTAAAGTAGGGCAAACTGCTGCAGCCACAAACACAACAGAGGAAAAATACAATGCAGCATCCCTGTTCAGACTGCTGAGGTGCAGAGCAAGCTGTTGAACAACCCTGGCAGGCTGTCTCTTTAGCGTTATCACTGAGAGAGGAGATTTATTGCATAGATAATGATTTCTTTAACATAATGAGGTGTGTGTGTGTGTGTGTGTGTGTGTGTGTGTGTGTGTGTGTGTGTGTGTGTGTGTGAGTGAGTGGTTTGACTTATATTAACATTTCCTCTCAGTAATTAACCATGCTAGCGTGCTTGATATGCAATGAATGATGTACATGCACACACACCTTCGGAAAGTTCTGTCTGAAACTCAGCTGCAGATAGGGTGAGGTGTTGCATTTATATCATAAGCACATTGGTGTTTCACACACTGGCCAATATAAAACAACACTACAGCATCCAAGCACATATTTGGTGAACAACAAGATATTTATAGTATGTTTAAAAACTAAAACATTAAAAGCAAATGTAAGAAGTAAATGCTTCTATCTGGGTGTTTGCAATAGCACACTGCTGACTAAGAGTTAGCTCCAGCCAATACTGCAGTACTCTTTGGCATTTAAAAGCCCCAGATAACATGCAAAATCAATATCAATATTGTCTCTGGTTCACTTACTGTTCTTCTGTCTAAGGTGCTCAATGCAGTATTTGTTAATCCGCCTCTGTGTCCAGTCTGCATCACTCCAACATCACATCTGCTCGTGGGTTTCCCAGTGATAAAACCGTGGGAGTTTTCCCGGTGACCAAGACCCTGTTCTCTTCTACCTTGCTCTTTCTCTGTCTCTCTCTCTCTCTCTCTCTCACACACACTTTGTCTCTCTCAAGGTTTCTCTCTCTCTCTCTCTCTCTCTCTCTCCACAAATTCCCCCGTTGCCCTATAGGGAAAAATACATTTCACCTATATTTCATAACATGTTCACAGATATGTTTCAAAATGTACAAAATTGGCCCCAAATGTAAAATAGCTAATACATTTTTACAAATAGGAAGAAAATGTATTTCCAGTGTCCAAATTGTATTCAAATGCATGTACAAATACACGTTTTGTCCGCTTTTTGTACAAAATATACACATATGGAAAAACCAATGGACATGGGAAGGGACATGGGAATCTTACTGCTCTCATCAATCACTAAAGTGCAGTGTTCTGTTGGTGTCATCTGCTTACCTGCTCTGACCTAGACCATAGAGCTGATCAGAAACGTTGATCCTGAACCTGCAGTCCAGGCATAACACACAACGGTAAGGGAGGCAGAGCCTGCTTTTTATCCAGACAATTGGCTGCGATGGTAGCAGCACCATAACTCATGGCTAATGGCTTGGCCAGAGAAAGGAGGGGGGTGATGTGTATTTGCCTCCCCCACCAGGTCAGTTAGATCAGAGGCAGACAAACCCAACAGCCTGGACAGCAGCAAGCATCGGATAGGTGAGATCAGTGCAGTGGCTTTTTGTCCTCCATTCTGCATCATCAACTACAAACCTGAAAGAAATAAAATCATAAGAGGTTTATTTTACTGACAAAGTAATATTCCTTACAATAGTCCGCCACTTATACAAATTATTTTCAGACTTTCTAATGCCATCTGGCAAAATTATCCAATCCACTTGATTTGTATTGACAAGTTGTCACTCCATATATTCATTTCCTTTTGACAAGAAATAACTAGATTTCAAAAGAAGATTTAGCATGCATTTATTCAACACAAATCCACAAATAAGATAGCTCAGCTACACATCAACTACCATATCATATGTACTATATTATATGATTTGCGGGACAGGGCATTGGTATGCTCCATTTGAGATAAGTGTGACAGGGTTGATCCTGCATGGTAGTGAAAGTTCATTTCCATGATGAAATTCACATTTGCATTGGATCCATTTGAAGCGGTGGAATGGATAAGACAGTACAGCCTTAAGAATCACCACATAACCATGAAAGCAAAGGCTTCCCAGTCCCAACTAGACCGAGGGCAAGCGCTAAACACAAAGTGCCATGACCCGGATAATATGGTTGAGCCCAGATTGACTTAACACAAGAAGCACGGTTGATGACACATGAGACAGTCTCTTGGTGTAAAATCACTCCTACAATGAAATACCCCCACTTTGCTATTTCAATTAGATCCGTTTCAAATGGTGGACTGGGTCCTGAATGCAAAGTGCCTGCCAGTCATCATCAGTTATATGCAGCTAACCTTTTGGGAGATAAAGAAGGAAGCCAATCGCTTAGCCAAGTGAAACAAAGGAAGCATGCAGGGCTTCCATCAAGCTGATGAAGCACCAGCAACACAATCAATTCATTTGGCAAGTTATCTGGAGCAAATAATGTGTTCACCACACATTATTTCATCTTCAGTCTCACTAGCAAGGAACTTAGATGAAGACAATGTGGTTGCTATATTACATGTCACAGTTAAGTGACTTAAATAATGCTTATATATGTAGGGTATGTTTTGACGTACTGTGTGTAAAGCCAAGCCAACCCTTCCCATGGGCAGTGTTGGATTGTAACACATCGCCTAATAACACATTAAAGTAACAAGTAGTGTAATTAACTTCTATCTCAATTTAGTAATATTATTACAGTTACCAATCATAAAAATATGATTCTACTTTAAGTCAAATAATCGAAAGACTCTATCCTACCACCATCCCTGATTTGTTTCCTACATTTTCTTCAATTAGAAATATCAGAAAAGTTTACTTTTATCAGATGAAAGTATGCATACTACTTTACTTTTACCAAGGATGAAAGGAACATTCGGCATCAAAGCTATTTGGTTTCCATGATTAATACAGGAAAGGTAACTGAATTATCCCCTTTTAGATAAGAGAGGATGTGCAATTAACAATATAAAATTAATAAATAATAAATGATACAAATAACAATAAACAATAACAATACTAACAAATACAAAATATATACAAATTAATAGTATTTCTTTTGAGATTAGTTACAAATAATAATTACTTTTTGGAGCAAAGAGCCCAAAAAATTACTTGTTGTTTTATTTATTTTGAGAGTGTGCAGGTGTGCGTGTGTTTGTAGAGAGATAAAGACGGTGCCAGAATAAAATAACCCTTTTTGTTGTCTGCTGTTTGTTTTGGTGTTCATGTTTTGTATATCCCTTGAGCTTGCATAATATTTAGAAAATAAATAGTATTGTATCAAATAATTTTTCATAATATATCTAATAAGTAAATTATGTGTCTGTTGTTTCATGAACATTTGAGTTACCTAATTCATTAAAAACATTGTTGAGATGTTACACGTGCATGTCTGAAACACTGACACACTACCAATACAATATTTTTGATCATGGTATGGCTACCTTCTCTCACACGTTCACATTTTCTTCCCAGACAATATCCCATGCTGCCTCCATGTGGCCAATCTTTTCCAACTGTCTTATATGAGGTGACATAAATGCTATTCCTATATTCCATAAAGGTTTTGTAACATAACATAAACATACACAACTCACCTACATCCATAAAAACGAGTCTGGAATTTGAGTTTTGACAGGAAACATTTTGTTTTATAGCAGTATCAATAGAAATAGAAAAGCTGTGTGCTCTCATAGTAACATTTACAATTTTTTCCCGAGTTGTCTTTTTCATTGTAATGTCATCACAGGCTTCGGTTCTTGTCCTCTTTCTTTCTCTTATACTGTCCTTGAATTGAGTCATATTCCCCTTGAAACGTAACCCAAGTGTACTAAAGGCTACCTGACAAAGTGTCTGCTTAAAAACACCGTTAACAGATCCAAGTCCCTCCACAGGTGGATGTTGTTTCTGCTCAACATCCATAAGTCAGGGGAATCAGTTGGAAAAACATCAAATCTCATAAAACAAACACTAGTGAGTACTCATCGCTTTAGTGTTAGATATAGTAGTTTTGTTTAAAGATAATCTTTATTTAGCTAAATTTAAATTTAGCTAATAAGTATCTCACTGGCTAACTGAGGCGAGTTAGCTCGGTTAGCTAGTATAGCTTAGCTGATGTGTGCCTAACGGTTTGTAACAGATGTTAGGTTAAACTTGTATTTTTCTTTGTCTTAGGACAGGAGTTCCTAAACTTTTTTTTAACCCTAACCCCTAAATATATACATATTAGACTACACCCTAATTTGATAAGATTTTCTCAAAAGAACCTCTTCAGAATAGAACTTGTAAATTAGTGTTTTATGGCATAGATATGTTTTGTAGCATTGCCCAACTAAACTGTCTATACTGAGGCTAGCTGGGAAGTCATGGGGCTAATCTTTAGTGAGTGGCATAATAGTGAAAGTAAACTATCGTTCATTTCGCTGGGTTAGAGTTAGGGGGCCCTCTAAAGGACCCCTACAGGTGGTTTCCACTTTGTGAACCACTGTCTAGTATTAAAGTAGCGTTAGCCTCAATCAAAACTCCTACCAGCCACTTAGCTGGTCAAGGTGGAGTTAGCCGGTACAATGCTAGTGTCTTTCTGGATCCCAGATGGCTGGGGAGCAGAAGCACAGCAGCCAGCTTGAGCAGATCATGTTACTTGCTGAAAGAGCCAAAGGATTAGCTCTGATCACCCTCATCAACCAGGTGTTGGAAGTCCCTGGACTGTATGCCTTTGGGGAATTTCTTGAACTTCCCTGCATTCAAGAGGTAATGTCAGGTCTAGTCATACATTAAGTATATTTTTCTTAAATCCCTCTTCTGTCCTGAGTACAGGCACGGCAGAAGGACCCTACCATACTGGAGTACAATGTCAATGAATGTAATATTATGATTGTGACACAAGATGTCAGCATTTTCAAGTCAGCTGCAGCTTGTCAGTAGTGGGCTGTGGATCACTGGCTCTGTACCTGATCTAGTTTCTCCTTTTCTCGCTTTTTCAGCTGTCTGGTGGTCCAAATAGTGGCTATTCTCAGCTACTAAAATTTTTTTCCTATGGCACATACTGTGATTACAAAGGTGCAGTAATGATTTTCAGTTGCTTTCTGCTCAGTCTGCAGTTTTCTCTAATGCAGTGGTTCCCAACCCACTCCTCAAGTACCCCCTTGGTGCAGGTGTGCCAGAGTAGAGCTGGACCTAAAAACTTGCAGGACAAGGGGGTAATTGAGCGCTGGGTTGGGAACCACTGCTCTAATGGATGGTAAAAATCACAACTATGTTGCTGTTCATTGCAGCTTTCAAAGACACTCTACCACCTTTGAATGATATCCAGAAAAACAAGTTGAGGCTCCTGTCTGTTGTCAACCTGGCTGCAAATATGCAGGTACATAGTAGAATTACAATCAAGTCATTAGGACAGTATTGGCTAATTAACGCACATAAGATAATCTTTGTAGAATTTAGTTAATTATTTACACATTTTATCTATCCACCGTTATTCTGTCCCACCTACCCATCCTCCATCCATCATCTATCCTCAGGTTATCCCATACTCTGTCCTGCTGAAGCACTTGGAACTGGTCAGTATTCGACAGCTGGAGGACCTGTTGATTGAGGCAGTATATGCAGGTGTGATACGAGGGAAGCTGGACCAGTGCAAGCAACACCTGGAGGTGGACTTCTGTATTAGCAGGGACATCCCATTAGAGGAAACCGCCAGTATCACTATCACTCTCAGAAAGTGGTGAGAAGATTTTTGTCGTTTGATTTAATTGTTTAAAGTTTTTCCTATATTTCTATTTTCTGTGTTTAGTCATAGGACTACATGGTTATGGCTAAAATGATAATCTCTGTTACAGTGCTAGATATTGTGATCCTGATTACTTACAGGTCTTCACAATTATTAGTGTTCATGATTTGAAGAACACATTTGTTTTACTGCGCTTTTGGCATGTCAACATCAACAACCAAACATACAGTGAATTAGGGCCTGTAGCTCCACCTCAACTTTCTCCCAAATTTCTCTAAACAGCTTGTGCAGCATAATCCAAGTGTTTTGTAGCCAAACAATTGCACTGTGGGTCAAAAAGTCCAATATTTACCTCATTATCTCCAATATTTCCAAATTTTTACATTTTTTTCCAAATATATGTGTGTAGGGTGCATGCACAACCAGAGCATTGTCAGTGATTAAAATAGACATCAGACCCACCATGCAATAATTTAGCTACAAAACACTTGGATTATGCTGCATGAGCTGTTTGGAGAAATTTGATGGACTTATGTTTTATTTTTTTTATTAATATTTTGAAGCCGTAAAACGATGGTTGATAACTTCAATATTTTGGAGAAGGCTGAGATGAAACTACAGGGGCTAACTCGCTGTTTGTTTGGTGGTCCTGTGAACTTCAGTGTAGTTTTGACTGACATGGGGTGAGTAGGTAATGGCTGAATTTTCTTTTTGGGGTGAACTATTCTTAATTGTGCAGCCCTACGTGGTCATATATAACAAATAAATAGTTTGATTTGCTTCACTTCTGTTCTGCTCATTCCATTTGTGCTCATTGCAACTGTGGAGACAGGTGCAGTGACTGTGAGACTGTCTTAGCCACCATACAGCAGCAGGTGGAGAACGTGAACGCGTTCAGAGAGGCCCGCTTAAAAGTCCTACAGCAGGTTGAGACTGAGGTGAGAAGAGGCCGAGGGACTGATGCAAACACAAAGAGGGTTTTGTTGGGTGAGTAAAAGAGTGTGAGTTGAGAGCCCCGTTTGAGTCTGGCCTCTCTCTCAGGTAAAGAACATCCACCGGCAGATGCTGATCAGTCCCTCTACATCTAGCCAGGACCTGGACTGCCTGGCAGAGAGAGGGGGAAGGGGCAGTTACCTACCCTAATCAGGGGGGGCACAGGCACCCCTCAAATTGATCTCCAAGGGCAAGAGCCCAACCTCCCAGAATCGGTGACCATCAAGGCTTCAGTGGGGCAATGCCCCGCCCCATGTGGGGCTGGGCCTGGGACACAGAGGCCCCCTCTTGTTTTGCATAATTCCTCCCAGTTCATAAATGGTAATTCATGAATTGAACCTAAACTCTTTTTCATTGTCTTTCATTTAATAAGATAGGCTCATATTTTGTTTGAATGATACTATTGACGTTTTTGCCACTTGCCTTCATTCTATAATTCAGTGAAAAAGTTTCCATTTTTATCATCTCTCAAAATGGTCTATGAATTTTAATAAAACAAAAATGATGGCGTCATCCATGTCATTATTGTTACTACATTTAGTTAAAGCTTATATTCAGTACTTAAACATTGGATGGTTAATGGGCCTTAATGGTAGTTAATGTGATTGTTAGGTCATAATAGATCTAATTAACAACGTGTTGAACAATGACCCGATACAGGCCTGTGCAGACGAGCTGTTCCTGCAACTATTGTCAGGGGGTTCAAGTGTCTGTGCTGACATGTTGGGAACCCCTTCTCCCTTGCGTACCCTACTGACCTAGATTTCAATTGTTTTCTAGCTGAGACAATGGGAGAAATGGTTTAATAATTGAACACAATACCTGGGTGTTATTCAACACGATTGTTGTTAAGGTTCTCATTGTGGTGTGATTTTGTGGTGAGCATTGTGTGGTTTCTTTATGTAACTTACTCATGCAGCCCCCCAGTGACAAGTCCACCCAAGGGTAAAGATGCATCACTTCTAGATGGAGCAACAGATTATTGTGTAATCACATAAATCACACTCAGAGCTCAGCCAGACCACTTTAAATGACACTGCCATGTCATCCATTTCTCATTTCATTTTATTTTATTTATTTCACTCGTTTGCAGGATGTTCCTGCCCTGCAGCAGTTAGAAAACAAATACATATCTAATAAATACATCTATCTCAGAAGAGATATATATATATTTTTTTTTTTTATTATTTATATAAAAAGGAAGTAACAAAAGAAGAGATTAAGAATTATTCTGGCTCCAGGTTCGGAGGTAATCTCAGATACTACCTAACTATATAACAAGTCAATGAAGACAGACCTGACCCTTCAGTATGACGTTTTTATAAGATTGTTTATCAAATCCAAACATATTTCTCACGATTTACCAGACTTACCAGTCCTTGTTACATAAAAACATATGCTTCCTAAGCATGTATAGCCATATCTTGATAGACAGGAAGAAATATCCATTTCATGGGCTCACTGAAAGTTTAGGCCAGACTCTACACTCAGCCCTAATGAACAAAATAAACCTTGGTTATGTGTCACTGGCCATCATGCCATGTTAGCCATGTTAGTACTTCCACATGCTAAGGGAAATGTCTGCCTATTATGGAATTGAGGATCAAAATGTCATTTACCTACTATGCTTTGTCATCAGAAACTAGTCTCTAATGATTGTATGGACGACTGGAAAGAGTAGATAAGATAGAACATAACCAGAGAAGCTGTAGATAAACAAAGAGACGGGCAGGCGGAGGAATAAAGAGAGGGAGGCTACAGCGCTCTATGCCCGGTGGATAGATGAAGAGTGAGCAGAAGGAAGATTAATCAAAGGACATCAAAGGCAGATGGATGGAGGGAGGGAAGAAATGAAAGAGTGCCGCCCGTTTGTCCCATGCGGTTCCCGCTCCGCTCTGCCTGAGTCTGCTCTCAGATCTCAGGGCCATTGTGCCACACGGGTGCATGGAGGGGGCTGGGACAAAACACACACAACAAAACCCTCATACACACACAGGAATGTCTGAAAGCAGAGCTTGAAAAGGCAAAAATAATTTTCTTCTATCTATCTCTTCTATCTACCCCAAGTCGCACCTTCTCTGCCGTCTCTTTACTTCTGTCCCATCTATGAAGCCTATGTTTGTTTCTCATCCTCACATATGGTTTCTTGTAATTACCCAACATCAAAGCTTGGCCGTTTGAATTTAGCAGAGTCGGCTGCACAAACCTGCCCTGAAACATTAACACTCAATCACACTCTCTCACACGTATGTTGTTGGCAGTGTGAACTCCGCTGTCAGCATTGGCTTGTGGCAGCGGTGGACGGCTCTCTTTGATAATGCTCTGCTAGATTCGCCGCTGGTCTTTTTATTGTTCAGCCAGCTAGTTGGCTCAAAGATGACTCCAATTTGTGTTCCTCCTTTGGGTTACCGGTTCGCACAGACTTTTTTCTGTGTGCATCTAGAGTGTGACCATGTCCCTCTCCACTGCCTGTGACTGTAGAGAACATTGTGTTTGGTATCAGTTGTATATGTGAATCATTCTCATGTCTGCTGTGGACATTTCTACCATCCAATCCCTGTAATAGCAATATGCACTGAATCTTATTAGTGCATTTCATAGAGAATTGGATTCATACCTTGAGCTCTGTTCTTTAGTGATAAATATTGACACAAGTACTTGTGTTCATCCACGTGTTCAGCCACTCCATTATTTTTGTTCAATACGTGCTATTTTAGGACCACCATCAATATTGAGTGGCACCTCTTTGCACATCCATGTTTCAGTTGACTTGAGGCTTAGAAATCCTTCTTTAATCGGTCTCTTCCACCTCATCTTCATCTCTTCTTGATGAATTAAATGGATTTCATAGGTGAAGTCAATAACAGATCATAAGGTTCACCTGGATTCACCTGGTCAGTCTATTCATGAGAAGAGCAGGTGGTCAAACGTTTTGCATGGTAAATGGTAAAACAAGATGCTGATGCTTGAGTTTTAAACATGCTTAAGGCCTTAAAGACATGTCTAGCACGCATGCACTTGTGTGATAGTATGAATCAGAGTTCCCCCGTGGCATTAAATTACACTAAAAACACTAAATACTTTCCCCATCGGAAGTTAAAACAGTATTCTCTGAAAAAAACACTCAAATATTCATTTTGTATTTGCGCTTCAGTCGGTGCAGAGTAGACATATCCAGAAAGTTAACAATAAATACAAGCAGTTGACATGAAAGCATTACATGTGTTGAATGACTTATAAAAACACGTCTTGATCATAAACGCTCTTTTAATGTATCTTTATGTAACAAAAGCGGAGTTCAGCTGAGAAAGACAAAAGTGATGTGAACTGACAATATTTTAATGGGCGGGATAAAGGACTGTAAGTGATCAATGGAGGCGGCGGCCAAGTGATGCCCGGGGGACCGCTTTGATGTGGGCATCCTCAGAGAGATGCCGGGGACAATGCCCTCTTTGAGGGGTATGGAGAATGGCAGACGCTTCTCTCTCCCTCTCTTGCTCTCTCACACACTGTCCCTCCCCCGTATCTCCCTCTCGCTGTCCCTCCCCCATCGCCTTCTCTCACTCAACCTGCCTCCATCCCCAGCTCTCTCTACTCATGCTG
>CABFOQ010031107.1:0-21253 GCA_900660455.1 Gephyroberyx darwinii
ACCACACACACATATAAACACACACATACAATCTGACCATGACCTTATGTGTCTGAGTGACGTCAGTACAATGTAATCCCCTTCTAAATAGTTGTGATCCAATACCTACAGCAACCAGTGCTATGTCCAAGAGGTAAGAGAGGCTGCCAGCACCCATTAACTCTCCCACATTAAATCCACCTGAATAAGGTCAACATTTTGTCAACAATGCAATGAAGAGCATCATTTGCTAATAAGGATGAGGATTAGTACAGTGAATAAAAAGCAGCAACATGTGTTGTGTGGTATCTATAAACCAGAAACCATCTAAATGGCCAACCATGCAAGACTGAGGTAAGGGCCACAGTTTATCGGGTCTTGAAAAGGTTTTTGGGGGCATCTTAGGGCATTCTGTCTATCGTTGAGAACCTACGGTTAATCGCTTTAAAGGCAGTAATTAGGTGTTAAGAGGTATGCCTGTCTGTTCAAATTAGCTTCTGGGGCAGATTACGCTCTGTGACTTCCTAAAACCTCCCCCGTCAGGTCACAATCAGGGGCATCTTTCTGATGAAATTCTTGAAATGTGAAACTTATATTGCCTTCAAACCCAAATCAAAATCAGAACTAACGTGGGAGAGGTGGTACATCTGAGTGTGCTTATTGAGCATTTCAAAGCAACTAAAAGGCTTTTATAAAAATAAAAAAAAACAGCCATCATGGGTGCTCGTTAACACTGTCCAAAAAGATGGACCAAGAGAAAACCCAACCCAACAGAAAAACTGAAAATTTGAACCACAACTATCAGGTTCTGAGGAGGAGATATTTGCCCTCTCAACACCATCAAAGCCCCATTGAAGCGCCTGTCAGGAGTGCTAAATAAATTCCCCTGAGCAGCACAGTGTTCATCATTCCTCAGATCAATGTAGCCGCTTCAGGGCAGCGGTAAAATCTGACAGGGAAGTCGTGGCATAGGGAGCTAGGGTTAGGGTTAAAGACTCACATCCACAAAAATGCCTATAACACCTCCACAGTTAAGACAACAAATGTACATACATGGATTTGTTGGAAAACTTTGCTTTCAACTAATAAGTCCCAATATAAAAATATCTTGTCACAAGTAACCGCATGACTCTACTTAGCTTCTCATATATTCCAGGTTGTCAATATTGTAGTCTGAAATGCATCAAACAAACATCGTATATTCAAAATTACAATTTCCAGCATCAATCAATACATCCACATAGAGGATTAGCTCCTCACTAACCAAAAACCTCTATTTCCAAACAGTGTAGCAACTCGGGCTAAACCAAAATAGACGTGTCAAATATGAGACAGGACAAATCTTCCCAAAAAAGTCCAAAAAAACTCACAGACATTTAGATAATTTCCCATCGGGGCTGATCAATAGTTCATTCAAAATTACATTTTTAAAGAGAACTTTTCCTGTTCACAGGAAGTTCATTTTGAGAATTACTCATTATTGTCACTTTCAAACTCCTTTGGTGCCATGTATCATCTTCATTGTAACATGAAACCAGCGGTGAAAAAAACAATTTGTAAACATTCACTTGAGCAGCTTAAAATCAATCCAGAATGTTTCCAACAGATCACATGTGTTGCCAGGTTTTATCCATTGACTGAATGTGCTCTTTGGCCTTCATCCTGAGTGCTGCGATGCTGGAACTCCTGTCGTCCTCCATAGGGTACTTGTCATTGAAGCTGGGCGGGCACTGGTAGGGAGGTGGTGGCATGGACTGCATGCCTTGGACCATGCCAGGGGGGGTATTGAGGAAGCTGTGGCTGGGATAGGCAGGCTGTAGGCCTTGCGGTGAGCCCATGAACCCTGGGATGGTATGCATGGGCGTGGCACTGGACATGGGTGAGGTGAGCCAGGGATCCAGGGGCATGGGGTTGGTCATTGGTCCCACGCTGGAGGGAATAGGGGGGCGGTTGAAGGACAGCATGGGGGAATCATGGAGCTTCATAGTGCTGGTGTCCATTTTCTCTTGACGCCTCCACTTGGCCCTGCGGTTCTGGAACCAAACCTGGACAGAGGCCAATGTAGTGAGATGCAGTGAGAAGAATGCAGTACCACAGAGGCATTGAGACACAATGCTGAAGAAAATGATCATTCATTCATATATTTAGTGCTTAAATCTGAGATAGATGATATATGTGGTTGTGGTTCTGCTGCCATTCAGAGTTTGCATCTGGTGCATCTGTCCTTTTGGGGGTTAGGGTTAGGAAGCAAGTTGAGAGCTGTTATCTCATGAATTAAGTCTGTTAAAATTGAGTTATTTGTTGCAGTTATTTGACCTAAACATGGAATATTGATTGATTGATGAACATGGGGCATAAGCTGTTGCAGGGATTGATGATAAACGTCCATAGGCACTGGGAAAGATTCAGATCATTAAATTGTTCATAGAAATTAAATGAAAACTCCCACATACAAAAATCACCTCTGTTGTGTCTTTTATTGCCTGTAGACGTTTCTGTACAAGACCTTTGTCAAGAAATTTCTTACAGCATAGCATAGTGATGACCCAACATACTTAAAAAGGACCCATTAGGGTGATTAGGTCATACCTGGAGGAAGGAATGTCTAAGTAATGACACATATCAAGGCAGTTACAGGGATTGAACCTGTGACTCTCTGGAAAGGACAGGCTCTCTAACCACTAGGTCTCCATGTCACCCAATAGTCAATGAGAGAGTCCATACCTGAACTCGGACCTCCGGCAGGTTGACCTTCATGGCCAACTCCTCACGGCTGTAGACGTCTGGGTAGTGGGACTTCTCAAAAGCCCGCTCCAGCTCATGGAGCTGATATGTGGTGAAGGTGGTGCGATTCCTCCTGTGCTTCTTCTTAGGATGGTCTTCCTCTTTAGCAGGCTCTGGAGACCTGTCATTATCATCCACATCATTTTGCTGGTTGCTTATGTCCCCGTCACACTTATCACTGGAGAAAAGGTCTGATTCTGAAATGAAGGAACGGCAGAGAGGATACACATGAGTACTAGAAAGATTAAAAGTACTTTACTTGTAATGACTGCTAAATATCTTGAGATCTAAGATATCAGATCTCTAATTTTAAGTATTTTTACAGTTAAGTAATTGGTTTAAAGCTTTTGGCAAAGCTCACATCTTGGCAAATTGTATTTGGATCACCAAGGCTGAGTAAAGCCAAGGGACTGAGGGCAGAGTAAGGTGGAGCTAACTGAGCGCTAGTTCAGGCTATTGCAGCCTGTTGCACCAACTGAACGTGTGTTGGATGGTAAATTGTGTGTAAGGTCTACATTCAACATTATGTTAGAACTAGTTAGTTTGACATTAAAGCTGCGTCTTTATTTAGTTGCACCATGGAGACTTAACCTTCTGGGGCCTGTAACATGTGAGTCAAAATCAATTTCTCCTGCCCCAATTAACGGTAGCCTAAGTTAATAGTAGCTAATTTACACAGTAGCAAAAGAGGATAAGCCTAGCTAGTTCAGGGTTAGACAGACAACTAGTAAATCAACCAGTAAATCAAAGACTTAATTACCACAGACAATAATAGTTACATCAAATGGTTTAATTTCATCAGTTACATCACTAACAGGGTGGGGAAAAAATGTTGAATTCAAGGTAAGCTAGCTAAAATTGTTCTGGTTCTTCAAAAGTTCAATAATCTAATGTCATGGGGGTCTTCCAGCAGGTTTCCCCACACATCAAATCGCTGCGTCATGCCAATGGCTATTTTACCGAAGACCTTCCACCTAGCGTGAGTAGGAGTATGTTTTAAATTGTAAGTTATGGCTACGTTGGAACTATTTCAGCAGGTGAAACTGTTAATTCTTAGTAATGCGTAAATTTGGACTCAGTGAGAATTCATGTTCAAACTAGCCTACATTTGAACTCAAGCTTAAGTGGTGCAACACTGTTGAACTACACTTCTAACCACAAGGGTACAGTTATATTAGCATTCAACTTTGCTCAGTGCATTTTGTAAATATACCAGTCAATCCTGGTACAAGGCCCTGTCCATGGAGGAAAAGCTTAGTAGCACAGTAATGGTTAGTGTCATGGAAGGTGTGGGCCCCAGGAGAATCACTAAGAGCCTCTGTAAAAAAGACTAGTTGCCACAGGACCAGAGATTTGGTGTTAGCGGTACGATGTCTGTCTTTTACTAAACTGGAAAGATGTGGAGTTCCTCCCTTTCCAGTCGAGGTCGGACATAACATGGTTCATTGTCCACAGCATTGTCAACAACAGGGCCTCCTGCTACTTTATTTAATTCAAGCAGGAGATGGTCACAACTATACAGCCTAAAAGAACTGGCCTTGCTAAGCTGCATACTGATAATTGATGATTAAATCCCTGACTAGGCAACTCTGGAGCAGCAACTTGCTTCTTGACATCAAGCAGATCATTTTCAGTGAAAATCAAGAAATAGCGTTTTGTCATTTTTTCTCATGAATCAATTTTCTTCATGTCCTTTGAGTTGTCTCTGTCCTTTTCCCTAGTTTTAAGGCAAAGTACCACTGCAGAAAGCATTTATATTATTGTGTCATTATCATTGATAATATAATATAATAATATCACTGATCATTTTAAGATGCATGTAAGTTTTAATAACATATTTAAAATATTGTATGATGAACTAAACTATGCTGATCAAAAGGTGAATTCTCATCTTCTCTTTTTACAATACATACCAATGAACCGTTGAATGCACTTATTGTAAGTCGCTTTGGATAAAAGCGATAGATGTGAACTCCAGGAGGCTGGCCTGTCCAAATGACATCACTTCTTTCACTGAATTCTTCCCTTGCAGTAATCCCATGAGGACAGATGCTACCGGTTAAACCTGCGAGTCCCCGCCTCCTCTAATCTAACAAGGGACTTTATTTGGCTTCTGCACAGGCCAAGTAAACAGTCACAGTCCAGACTGTCTATTGCAAGAACTGGATGGATGGAGTGCAAGCGAACCATGTGTGTGGTGAACCAAAGCTCATTAATCATGCCACATCGTTTTAGGCAACATTCATCAGACCATTGGCTTGGAATAATGATGCCAAGCAGCAAAAGCAGTGTCCTCAAGGTAGTCATTGTAACATTTAAAGAACAAAATGTTTTCAAGGTCCCATTTATGCCCTGATTCGGAAATGAATGACACAATACCTTAACGAGAATTGCTGCCAATAGTGCTTCTTTCCTGAATAAATGAAAAACAGTTTTACGGTTACCGTGTTTTTCAACATCAGCATTATCCTTTCTTAACCTTGTTAACTTTGGATGTTGTATGGTCAACTGAGGATTAAACTTGAAATCAGATCTGATACATTTTCTTGAAGCTATAAGTCTCTAGACTGGTCTTGGAAAATGTCCAGGAACTATTCTTTGGCTTCTGCATATACTCATATCTGTATACTAGTTTCAGGCATTTTGTTGGTGTCCAGGGCTTTATAGGGGAATGTACTTTATTCAGGCTAAAGATACTAGCCTCAACTGCATCAAAATCATAAAGTTCATGTCTAGTGAGCAAATTGCCATAAATCCAAAAGTGTTTTGATAAAAAAAAAAATTATAACACCTTTGATTCATATTTGCATTGAACTGTTAATTTTGCCAAAAATCTTGCTGTCATAAAATCATAAAATTCCTGGAGGGTCTCAAATAGATAAATAGGCCAGGTTTCCCCACAGGGATCATCAAAGTTTCATCTAATCTAATGGATTGAAAGCAAGTGGATCAGCCAGCCATCAGCCATGTAAGCTGTCAAGTAGCTATGGCAACATGCGTCAACATGCCGTCATTTTCTACTGTTAAACAGAAGTCTGGAGCAGATGCAGTATAGTCAGAAAGACATGCTCTATTATCTATGATGAATCTATGCTGTTGACTCAAAAACAGTAGGCCATGCAACATTCAGTAATGGCTACTGAGAGGCCTTTGGGGTTGGCAGGTATGCAGGATGTTGCACCCCTCTAATCATATTGGGTTTTTTTGCAAAAATCAATGACATTTGTTTATTTTTAGGTTGTAAAAAGTGTAGCACTTTGCTAACTGTTCAAAATCAGACATGTCATTGCAGCTACATTGTGTCAGTTCAACACCATGCAAGCAAGAAATGCTAGAAAATATGAAGTTGCTATCACACATAGAATTCAGCAGTCACAGAGAACACCATAGTGCTTTGTATAACATTGTGCAAATATTGTTAGAAAAATATTTTAACAGAGTAATTCGTTTTTTTCCTAATTTCTTTGAAATAATACAATATTAAGTTACAGAACATCAGCATGTTCAGAGCATGTTGGGTGTGAGTATGATATTTGAAGCTTTATTTACATCACAGCAAAGTTTCATTAGGCTGCTTAGGATATATTTAAAATATTAAATATTTATTTAAAATATAGTACATTTTTGACAAGGCATGTTCGATCTATGCCCCTCCTTTTCTAAGCATCACATCCACCTTTCAAAATCGTTGCTGTGTAATTCATTTTGAAAATCAGGAAATTATGTACAAACTGTAAAGGAAATAAAGTGAAATGGGCGAGTCTGTAACTTAATACTGACCAAATTCTTCCTTTGTGTTCTGGTCAATCATACTTCCAGCATATTTCACATCACTGTCATTTTTGACAAGAAAATAACTCTTGATTCAATAGGTGAAAAGGGCACATTGAACTTCAGAATCAAAATCTATTGAAGAATCTTAGGGAACCACTGGGGAAATTGTTCCAGTGGGAAAATTGTGTGGCAGTGTTGAGTTTTAAGAATTTACAGAGTCAGGATTGTTCCAATTTCACTTGTTGCACAATGTAAGCCAAAATCAAATTAAGTCACTATGATCATGAAGAACTGTGTCATTTCAATGCAAGACTCACCATGGTAGGAAGAGTGTTGTGAGCTGTCGCCCAAGCCTGGAAGGTGTCCATAGGGGTCAGAGGCAACCTGCTTCTCAGGGTCCTCTAGGTTCTCTCCGTTGGCCTTGTGGGTCTCGTCATCTCCAACTGGTTGGAGTAATGGGTCCTGGTCTTTACTGAATCCAAGTATAACATCGATGCTGTGGACCCGTCCTCCAGCACTCGACCCTGCACCTTTCCCCATGTCATAGTTGTCCAGGCAACCATCGTCCACAATTCCCAGGGCATCCATTGACAAATGCATCCGAACCCTTGGAGACACTCTCTCACTTCCTTGTCAGAAATAAATGCCACCACGTGAGACGAGGTAGAGCAGTCGTCCTACAGAGCAGTGGTCCCTCTACACATGCGATGGAACAGCTTGATGCGAGGTCGAGTCAAAGGGTTGTATTCTTCCAGGATCACTTCATTGGGGTGGAATATATTGTTTCCACAAAAGAGAAAGTAGAGCCAACAGAAAAAGAGATATTATCGTCTGCAAAGAGAAGTGAGGAAAAAGAGAAAAACATGAGAATACTCTTGAAAAAGATTGTCAAGATGAGATATGCATTGCCATGCAGAATCTTCAGTTCAATTTTCAGTAGTTCACAAGGGATTGTGAATGCCTTTCCATCCCTTACATGTTATTTTATTACAAGGAAACCATAAGTAAGTAAGTAATGCTATTTTTATAATGTTACAATTACTTTGTCCAGTGGATAAGCCCCACCATAAACTGCCATGTGTACATTTTGATAAACTAAAATTCAAAACATCTTTGCATTGCATACTAACACGGCTTGGATCAATGCATATGACCACATTTAGTGTGTGGAACTAAGTGTTCAGTGTAGAAAAGAAAAATTGTGATCACTAACCTCAACTTTTGATACACTTATTTTCAATTGTTTTCACTTTGTTAAAGATTATCAATCTACAACTCCAGTTTATATAAGTGCACCAACTGAAATACAAATAATTCATATGGGAAACCAAATAGCAATAACAGTTATAACTAACAAAATGCACTGTAGGTAAAATAAATAAAGTTATCTTACCCCCTTCAGGTTTCTATCACAGGCTAGGCTGTGCACATGTTGGCTCTCTAGCCCATAAGTAGACAAATGACACTTCCGATATCTACTGTAGGCACTTGCTACTCCCTGTTAAGTCCTTTAAATCCCCTGCACACAAGTGAGCAAGGGAACTACTATTGGAGTCCTGTGCAACAAGCACATGGAATGTCTTTCTCCCCTGACAAAACTCTCCTTAACCACACAGGACACCAAAGCTTGCAGGGAATGGTAGTAAAACCAAAGGGTTTAAGAGGTTTATTAATTGGAATCCTTCCCCTTTAAGAATGACTGACAGTTGTTTTCTGGTCAAGTAATTGCTCCAAATGTGCCCTGCATTCAGACCACAGAGGGAGGCCATTGCTAATGAAGCCTTGACAAAACTTTCTTTCAAAAAATCTATTGTCTGAAAGATAATGGCTCGTACTCAGAGTTTTCGCTAATCCCTTCATTATAGACAATGTAAGGGAGAAAAGACACAGAGATGGACTTTAACTAGAATGGCTACACACAGACTTGTATTCATAAAACAGCTTTATTCAAACAGGTCCTTCTCTATAAGCATCTTCACATTTGGAGTGGGAGGCTACAATAAAAAAAAGCAATGAACCACTTATTGTTCAATGCAATTTTTATTTACCTTCATTTGTGGGAGGGGGACTAAGCAATGCTTTCAATGATTTCCTGATTTCAGAGATTATTTTAAGAGTTACTGTGATTAGTGCTAAATTGTATTGTATTGTATTTGTATTAGCACTTATATAGAAAATAAAATAAAAGTAATATTGCTCTGTTCAGTCTAATTAAGTCAAACACAGTCAATTAGTAGACTGAATGTTGAACTTTATTATTACTTCAAAATGTGACTGTGACAAACAATCATCTGCATCTGTTTCAAAGAGGAAATACACCTGGAGAAACATTAGCTGAATAATGTTGCTATAACTGCTCGGCCTCTTGGACTTGGGGCATTGGGGGCATTACATCCTGTAGTCTGTAGGTTTCTCCTTTGCCAGCTGGCACATCCAAAGCTGTGGCAGCTACAGTTGGTGTCACAGAGATCAACCCTTTCCTTAATGAGCCTAAAGACTTCACTAGAGATTTCCTCTGACCTCACCTCATCTATCTGAAGATAAATTTAGTAGTTCTTTGCACTCCAAACAGAAAGTCCAACATGAAAAATTGGTGTACAATCATCATTTTTATAATCATTTTCACTCTTTAAGTATCTCTTCATATGTTCTCATGTTCTCCATTCATGTGCATTTCATACAACAAAAATACAACTCAAGCAATAATTGTTTTGAAAGTGATGTGTGCCGTTGAGGGATTTCAAATGTCAGCGCCTGCCAAGGCAAATCAAGAGCATATTTGAATAATTGAAACCATTTTGACAATTATTATGAAAATGACATTGGGAAAAAAGGTTCCTTCCAGCGAGGGAAGGGAGGGAGGTGTGTACAAACTTCAGATCTGTCTGCAAGATTTGTCCATGCCAAATTAACTTCCCTGGTAAATGCTAACAAGTTTAAAGTCATACGAGGGCCCATTACCAATGTGTGCAAAGAGCTAGATGGCTGTGGGTTAAGTGGCTTTGGCTGCCTGTCCTTTCTTGCTTGTCAGAGTTGTTTTCTATGAAAGCACAGACTGCAAAGCCCATTACTTTTGTCTGTGTGTGATGAGCTTTGTTGCCAGCAGAATAAAATGAACGACTTAAAAGGTGCACCTATAGCAGGGCTTTGCCGTAAAGAAGGCTGCGGCCATATGGTCACTGTAATGAAAGTCAAGCAGGCAGGGAGCTTTGCACAGCCATGTTCCTCTGTCAGCCTATAAGGAAAGGACAAAAACACATTCTTTCTTCAGGAATCAATTTATTAATCAATTATAATGTACTGGTATCATTTTAGAGTTTTTCTAAAAATAGATAATAGTTGCCATTCGGGTTCTGTTTTTTTATGTGATGTCAAACTTACTGTGCCAATATTTCATAATGTTCATCTAGCAATGCATTAATGTTGAAAACAACATTAATTGCCTTAGTAAGCTGATACCTTCAGGCAGCCATTTGTTAAGTGGACTTGTTAAGGCTAATATATTAATTAGCCTCACTATTTAGCCATGCAACTGGGAAGAAATTTAACTGACTAATAACATGATCCAGTTGTACTTTTCATATCATATATTACCTTCAGTATGCACATTCTGAAAAACCTAATCAACAAAATCATGAGAAAAACTCAAAAGCCTTACCTCACTTTTGGATTTCTGCCTAGTATATTACATACCTGGGAACATACCTGTATGCAAAACCTCGGTACTGTCAGATTACAACAGATTACAGACATGTACAATCCTCATTGTGAATATTGTGGGTTAAAGCATTTTAAGACCTGACAGGAAATGCATTTTTTAGAAACCGTGTCAGGTTTAATATTGACTCTCAAGAGACATATGATTTTGTTTCCGGGCTCTGGAAAAGCTTGCTCTAAAATTATATCCTCCAAGCTGATAGACTAAAAAAGAGCATAGCCACTGCCGTTGACACCATTTTTAGATCTGTATTTGGAAATGCCAAGTGTGCAGTAGATGCATCATTTTTCACATGAGCACCCATCCAGGTCTGGTTTAGATACCAACGACATCCTTTACTGGTCCGGTTGATTAATGGCTAAAATGCATGTGAGACCCACTGCATGGTCCTGCTGCCTCCTAAGTCTTAAATGAAGTAACTTGACAACATAGGTGAGGGAAATTGATAATTATTTTATCACGTTAATATATTAAGGCTGTCCCTCTTTGCTTGTTTCCCTATTATCCTAATTGAGTACAAATTGGTTAAGAGGGTGCAGCATAGCTATCAAGCTGCTTAGTTTTATCAGATGACAATTTAAGTCCCAGAGATCCTATTAGGAAGAAAGCAGCTAACGTTTAAAGGCGCTGTGTCAGCTTACAGGGGGAAAGGGGGATGGGGAGCAGCAGGGGTATGACAGGGAGATGATGGAAAGGGAGGGTAAAAGGCTGAGAGACTTGTCATGTGATCAACCCGAGCTAAAGTTACAGAGAATAGCTGTCTCTACAGATTGTACAGTACTAGGTGTACTCGCTGATATCTGGTTCAATCCTCTTTGTGTTTTGATCATTTTGGGTGACCCACATCCTGAAATAATCTGGCCTCATGTGAGCTCTGTTGCTGTGTTTCCCAGACATACACAAATGTACAATATCATGTTTTTTTCCTTTTCATGGTTTGAAGTGTTCCATCATTTTTCAAAACTTCAAAACTTCAATCGACAGTGTCTCATACAGTTAGAGTAGAAAAAAATCCCAAAAGATTTTTCAGCGAAAATGAAATAAATCGGGCTGATTTCCCTTTATCCTGCTGAAAAAGTGTAACTATATCTAGCGTGACTCTTAAACAACAGAGTGAGCAAACAGGTAACAGGGCAAAAAGTTTAACTGTGTTCCCATCCCATTAAGATACTATTATACTAGTAATACTAATTGTTATTGACAACTTAAAACCCATTCTAATGTGAACCGTTGCTCATCAAGGTGCACAGATGAACCACATCCAGATAGTTTTTGTGATGTCTTTAACTGTTGACGAAGTCAACTGAGTTACTAGACCATAGAGAGATCCCATCCAGTTTGTTTGATTATCATTTAATCCCATGCTTTTGGCCTCATTAGGAAAGACAAAACCCTTTGAAACATTTAGGTACTTTATCTTTTAATCTTTTGGTTTGTCACAACAGCCATCAAGGAGTTAACCCTTAGCCTCCATTTAGCCCAGATTAGGCCCTTCCTTGTACAACCAGGCCTCGGTTGACCCACGGTTGACGCTTCCTTCACTTAAAGTCTAATTCTCCTCAGACTATAGAGCTAGGATCGGTGAACTGGAAAGCCTTTACATTTAAAACAAAGCTGAATCATCACAAAACAGGATCAGTTCTTATTCAAAGAATATTTTTAATAACATAAAATTAAAAATCCTTTCGCTTTTCAAACCAGGTTTTTCTTACTGTACAGTACAGCTTATGAGTTCTTATGCGAGGGTGGAAAATGATTTTGGAAAGACAAATTTATTTATAATGACAATTGTAAAATCTGAATAAACTGAAAGATGGATCTTGCAGGATTACAAATCATTATCAGATTTCAAATGAATTCATTTCAAATGGCCTGAGACTTCAATTCATATGATCAAAAGTAGAACAGCCTAAGACATCTTTAGGTCATTCACATGACAGTACACTTCTCCTCAGCGGTGTGCTTCATTTCTGTGATTGTGACCTGGGCTTTGGTTTTCAGTGCATCCACATCCATGTTTTGAAGTTTCCCGAGAAATGAATCATTGGTCACCTCCTCTTCCTCATCTTCTTCCACCATCTTTGCGAGGTCCTCCGGGAGGTCAATGTCTTCTCCAGCCATTTCAACTGTTGCATCATCCTGAGCAGACTGTGACAAAAAATGCAAAAAGGCACAAGGGCAACACGCATTTGATCTTTGAAATTTTGAAGAACGTCACGGCCAGAAGTTAATGACTAGAAGAAATGTTTAGTATTTTGAAACATGCTGAAATACTGGGTCAAAAGATTCAATTCTACTTTCTGCAAGTCTCATTGGTAGGTTGATTAGTCTGGAGGAGGAGTATGCACACAGACTTCTCTAGACTTCTCTACACGACTGATCTACTTAAAACAATGAAAATAAACAGGATTGTGAGGAAAAAGAAATGAGACTGCTCAGCACATCCATTTTTCCAAAATATATAGAGTTGAAAATGAAATCCTTAATTTTTACATGCAAAGAAATAGATGTGAAATTAGGGATCATTAAAGGACTACAGCCTTTTTGGTACTTTGGTCCATTTGGTCAACTTACCCAATATGTGACAAGAGGCCTGGCCCCAAAATAATTTCTGTTCTGTGATAGTGTTGTCCGGCATGCTAACATGCTAGCATACAGTATGTTTAGTAATCATAGGTGATTAGCATTAACAAAAGAATTACGATAGACCATTGTGTGATACAAAGTTGGCATTGGTTTTTATTAAATGGAGTATAGATTCATAACTTCTGAAAACAAAATCTCAATCTTTAACATTAGTGAAGTTCATTACACTTGAACAGCACGAAACCTCTGGATAACTTCTCACTTCTTGCGCCAATAAAAGCTGCGCTCAAAGTCTCGTAGGAAGAGAGATCCTCTGTCATTCATTGTTTTCGTCAAATTTTACTTCTAAACAAGCCAGGCAGGTTTAGACATGTGTCATTAAAATAACTAGCCATCCAGCCTTAGACCTGCTAAGTTCTCATTTTCTCACTTTTAGGATAATGCTAATCGTCTACAGTTTCTTAACATACTGTATGCTAAAGCATTAGCATTCACCTCAGACAGAGCTATCTACCAGACTCACAGAGATGATTTTGGTCACAATCCTCTCAACACATATTGGGTAAGGTGACCAATGGACCAAATTCCCCAAAAGTCGGGGTAGTCCTTTAAGTGACTGTACATTCATATGTCTCCTTACTTCTGGAAGTCGGTATTTATCCCTCAGTGCAACCCTTAGATTGGCTCTCTCGGCCTTCTTCGTGGCAAACTCCTTATCACGTTGAATCCTGCAGAAGACATATGGTTGATCAGTGCAATCTAGTCAATCCAAATTATTTGGAGTGTGAATCTTATACGTGCAACACTGCAGCAAAACTAGAACTTTAAATGAGTCCACAATCATTCAGTCTTAGGAAAGTGAAATTTCAAGATATAATTCATATGGCAATTTAAATAGGATATAGTCCTTAGAATACATTTATTATATGAATTGTATGAATTGAGTGGCAGGTTTGGATTTGTCCCATATCTCGACTTAATCTGTGTTCACTTTGCCTCTTTCCAGTAACCCCTAACAGAAGGACAATGCATTAAGAGGTTAAAGGCTAAACAAGGGAGCAGCTGGCTGGGTAAAGCTTTCCAGAAAGGTCAGTGTCTTATTATCAGCAGCATTATCACATTACAGTAATGTTGTTAACTAGGGAAAACATTTCACACCAGGAGGGTTGATCTAAATCAATGAGATCATATCTACCCTTTCAAACAAACACAATCTTATTAGACTAATCAACTAGTCCAACTAGTGGACTATAATTTCTTATTTTAAAGGTAATGTACATCCTTAAAATAAATTCATGTTTATTATATGTTCTTGGACAACTCAATCTAGAAATATGATGAACAAATGTATTTTTGATAGAAACCAAGATTCAAGATTCTTTTGCCATCATAAGACAAGCCTAGGGCTGCTCTGTTGCTTGAGAATGATAGACCTCAACACAATCATCAGTCTCCATGCCAGTATCAATGGAAGGTCTCTTGATGACACCCCAGAATAAAGCCACGGTTAGTTCATGTCTAAATTTGAGTTTAAGAGTCTTTTTAAGGTGGATTTTCACTTAAAGTCTGACCTGGAAATGTAGTTCAAATACTTGAAATACTTGGTGTGTTCTTTCTTTGTCGTTTACAGTGAAGATTTTATAAAGAATGAATATGAGCAGAATCAATTGCACCTCAAATATAGCAATTCTATGTTATAGTTCATTTGTAATCCATGTGCGTCCCAACAGTGTCTGCCAATGGGATTTGCAAAAGTTCAGGGTCCGCAGTGAAGCAGAACTACAACGTTTTACTGGTCCCCATCCCACAAATGCTTGAAGGACTGTCAGCACAATTACACCAAGTGCATAAAATAAATAACCTAGACAAATGTTGGTTACATCAAATTAATACATCACATCTTTATATGCATTTTGGCACTGTTATGGGATTATAAACATTCACTGGTTAGGTTGATTGGGGCGCTATGATTAAAGGTCAACTTTGAAGTTTTTTCTAACTTTTCTAAATCAGACCACCGGGCTACCACTGTACTGTCAGCAGCTCCACTGGAGCAGTTGAGGGTTGAGTACCTTTTTCTCAAGGGCACTTCAGCAGTAGCTCTTGAGGGAGAGGAGAGTTATTTATTCACTTCCTTCATCCGTATTTAACCATCCGGTCTGGAACTAACGTCATTCGTCTCATAAACCCACTGCTTCTTAACTGTAACCGTCATCTTCACTACTATAGGGCAATCACCATATTGGCATTGAATTTGACCCATGTCTATTTAAAGGTGGGGACCTGAGGGTCAGGCCACCGTTATCAGATTAACTGCACCAAGAGTTGCAGCTTGGCACAGGAACTTGGCTACTTGATATTTTGGCCTTAATCCTCCCCTTAATCCTCTGTGCCAGCTATGGTATTAATATGAAAAAGGTATCAGCATTTACTGTGCTTCATTGGACCATCCCATTTGAGTATTTATTTACTAGCAACACATTATAAGTGAAATGCAATATAATAGTCCCCAGTGTGTGATGCTGCAATGCAGCAAAGTCACAAACCAATACCAATATTGGGCTTTTGTGGATTTACTTTAACGCAGCTAGCAATTGATATTAAAATTGAGGAGGAGTCTTGTGGCTTATCTAAATTAGTTCAGTCAACTAGTTAATGTGTTCTAGTGTGCAATCCCTAATTTTGACATACTATGAATGCTTCATTAGTAATTTATGAAGAATTCAAAAAAGATACACCTAAACAGATAAGTTACAGGACAGTTTGTAATGGCTTCAAATGGTATTAAGTGACTTCACTGATTCGCATCACTCAGAAACATAAATGTTTCTAGTCCAAAAACTACAACCAACTGAAATCTAACTATATTTGAAAACAGTTGGTGCAACAACTCTACAATGATCTTGCACTGGCATTTCAGTAAAAGTAAAAGTTCCCATTTAATGTTAGATTGTGATTGAAAATTTACAACATCTAACTTTTAATTAACTAATTATAGTACCCTGAAAATAGTCACCTAGAAATGATAAGTGCTTCCTTATTCATCTTTTAATTGTAGCTATGGAGTTCATGTGACTGAGATACTGTAGTTGACCTGACATACTTCAGCATGGACAATGAGATGTTAACTTCATTAAAATTCATGTATTGACTTAATTGAAAATACCCAACATGTCAGAATTACTTAAGATTACAAGGTGCTTAAATAGTTGTTTTTTTAAAGCACGCTGGCTAAGAGACGTGCTTAATAGTGGCTTCCTGATACACAGTTATTGCAGAGCCTAATCTGCTTCTCAGGCTAATTTGAGCCCCGAGGAAAATAACCCCCCACCTAAAGCTACCTTCTAAGCCATGCTCCCTTCCACTGATGTCATACGCACGTCACAGGTTGCCACCCAAGCTCATACACAGCCCATGCGACACACTCTCTCACACACGTATACATGTGAAACCATGTCAGACCGAGGCCCAACAGTATTGGCATATAATCGGTGCAGAAGGAAAATTCAGATACTGTCAGGTAAATTATCAATCACAGAAAAGTAAACTAAATTAAATTAAATTATCAAACACATTTCCTGAGTGGCTAAACTTTCTCCTACTCATCGACTAGTGTAACGATTTATTTCAATTTCAGTAATAATATTACAGTTACCAATCAGAGACTTTTGTCCCCTTCATATCACATTTAAGTTTAATGAACCAAGAATCTCCATCCCCGGATTTATTTTCATCATAACTAAAGGACACGTTGCCACACATTGCACTAGCTAGCTAGCTTGGAGTAAAGATGTTTATATATATGTCCCATTACTTTGATTTTGTCAAGAAGAAAGATGACAAAAATATCATTGTCAACTTTAAACTATGTGTGGGTACTAAAAGTTTTTTATTTGGTCATCAGGTGAGGTGTTTTGAAGGTAAGAGGAAACAATCTCTGTTTTTTGTTTAGGGGAGGGGGGAAAGTACAGAAAAGGGAAAGTAATATAATGAGTAGTGTAACAAATTACTTCTCACAAGGAGTAATAAGTACAGTAATAGCATTACTTTTGAAATGAGTAAAGAGGGATATATTACATTTTTTGAGTAACACTGCTCATTATATTGTCCTGAAGTGGCAAAGGGGTTACCCACATACTTGCCAACCTTGAGAGTTCAGAAATACAGAGATTTTCAAAATCAAAGTTTCAAGATTCAGAGACCTTACTGAATTGTGGTGACTTTTTATGTGTAAAGTAACAATGAACATATAGGACAAAAACTGCATCTGCATCTTTAGATTTTGTGTAAAAAGTGAAACTTGACTGAAACTTGCAGGTGTATTTCTTTGTCTTCAAAATTAAAAGTATGTTACCTTTAATTTATAACTTTAATTTATAACTATTCTCTCCTGTATCCCAGGAAGGTTTGATACTTTCTGCTTGGTCTGTGTGAGAAGTGCTTTAGAGACAAATATGTCATGGGAGCTACTTTAAGTAAGGCTAATCACACTCACTAATCCCCAATTGTTGTCTATGTAGGTCATATCACTTTCTCTATGTGATGGCTTGTCGCTGTATCCAAGCATTCAGCAATGAACCTTCCCACACTCATTTTATTCACTTAAATCTACAAAAAATATTTACACAATGCTATAGCGTTATCTAGCTAACTTCTATCTATCTTATCTTACGACATGCACTTAAATTTGTAGGTATTTCATACATTGTGTTAGATCTTAGGTTTCTAGTATAGATATGTCATCACTAAGTAGACTGACTTCGGCATTTAGGAGTGTTAGGAGTGTAATCAGTTATCAGTCTTGCTACGAGGATGTATTATGAGTACATATCTGCTTACTCACTTCTCTTCCACCAGCTGCCTCTGATACTCCTCAAACTCCTCCCTGGACATGCCTTTGGACTCCGCCGTTTCCTTTCCCTTTGCTCCTTCCTTACCGTCATCTTCACCACCTCCACCGGTCATATTCTTTAACTTATCACCCAACATTTGCTTCATGACGAATGCCATAGCTCAGTTCAAGTAGATGTGTTTTAGTCCTAAAGGAGGGAGTAAGGGGAGCTGAAGACCACTGGAAAGGAAGCCAACTGCCTCTAAAGGCCTACTTTAATAATATTAAAACCTTAAGGGAAGTTTAAATCAATAGCTGTGTGGCTATATTAATAAGAGCTGCACGCTATACTTTCCAAATTGCTTTCCAAACCTTGGCTATTGTCTGTCAAGATGATATGTGTATCAATGTGTTGGCTGGAGTAAAACCGCTCAAGAGCTTAGCTCATAATTGGCAGCCTACTGACAATGGAAGAGACTTTACCTTGACACAAGGTGCAGCAGGACAGACCCTCGAGATGTATAGGCCTCTGGCTGCCCTGCTCACTAACACTCACCCTGACCCATACTACTAGTTACTATACATCCAGGCTAAAAGGATCATATACACATAAATACAACACAGAACAAACACATCACAAATTGTAAGGTAATAATAACCTGCAAAATTAAGCATCATCTAGTAACACTAGTTACTGAACTAGTAACTCTGGCTACTGCCCTAGATGTAGGTTCAAGGATAGAAGTAGGGTTGCAAGACTGCATGCAACATATACAAGAAAGTATGCATTCACCCTGAGATACAAAATATTTATATATATTATATGGGTTCTGGATCTCATGCTTAAATGTGGCATGCACGCACCCACACACACACACAGACACACACAGACACACACACACGTTTCCTGTTGTTTGGTGGAAACTTTTATCAAATGTGATTTATAGTACTGTGAGAGCACACAAGGGATGGCCCCAGTAGGAGCTCAACCACTAACACCTGCTAGTGCCATGCTCTACTCATTGACCCATGCAGGACCACTGGTCACTCAAGCCCCAGCAAGAGCATGTCAGACCCTGCAACTACAGGTGACAATACTCACAGCAAATCTGTATCTGTGGCCCCAACCCCGAAGCTGCCTAGTTTCAACAGTTGATGGGGTTGTAGAACTCCATAAACCACCACGCAAAGTCCTAACCCTAGCAAGCTTTGTAACTTTAGTGAGGGTTGGGCTATCTACAGTATTGGATGTTTATTTCTAAATGTATTTGTTGAGTATTTTCGGTAAAACGGTTTACCACAAAGTGCTCAAGAGAAACACAGGACATAAAAACAGACAAAAACATCCTGGTCCACGATCTGCATCTCACTCATTCATCCTTGTTCATTCTTATGTTTTCAAGTATTCTAAGTGTGTTGAAAGTATTAATCTCCTTTAGAGCAGTAGAGCCACATCTAAGCAAAAATGCATGAATCCAGAATGACTGGTTAACCAAGCGAGCATATCAACACAATTTGCAGCAACATGCACACAAATATATTTCAGTACTTGTGCAGAAATTTTGCTTTTTTCATGCTGATGTATAGGCGATGTCATCAAATGTATTTCAAGCGCATGTTTCGGTTAACTACATGCACTATATTTGTTGATCAGCATTTGATGGTCAGGTCTAGTCTAAGGGGACCTGTCTCTCTATTAGAGGACTAATAGAGCTCTGGACAATAAGCTTGCAGGACTCAGGATCATCTAATTACTCTGGGTATGTTTAAATTACTCACCTTCCTGTGAACTGAAGCCACAGGGCTAAGAAGGGGTCAGCCGGTCCATCTCTGAGAACTTATTGGAAGATGGATATTTCCGGTCCTCGGTTCTGATTGGCTGAGTCACGTTCTAAGACATAAAATAAACACACACCTGTGACTGCATAATAGTTCGTTCAAATATTTATTGACCGGTTAGTCATCCCAGTACTTATGTGTCACTAATAACCACTTCATTGTGCTACTATTAAAGGAATACCTTTCTTGGCAGAGGAACAACAGGTAGTATTAACTGATGATGACACCTTCACTGACAAGATTCACTATATAGTTAAATATGAATGTTGAACTTCAGATAGCCTTTCTTTCAAAATTGGTATACAGTATTTTGGAAATTAATTCTACATATACCTTTATTGAAAATATACAATATGTATGTATAGTATGCCTGTATAACTATCATTTGTTTTTGGTTTGATTTTTTTTTTCCCAAAACGGATATATGAAATTTTAGAATGAAACTTTTCAAATCTATTCAACCAAACCTTCAAACACTGGAATTATTCCCCACTGACAGCATTACAATATAAGATGTTGTGGTTACTTGTATGTGATTTAGCACAGGCTTTACAGGGGTTGGTAAGCGGTCAATCTGAGACATATGTGTTTATGTGTGTATTGTATGTAAAAGGTGTCTTAGTGTTGAAGTAATAATCCTCCTCTCTTATTTCTTAGAAAAATGAACTTGTCAACTGGCTAGTAAATTCCTATCATTGGCTACTAACCTATACTCTTAATGAAAGTCAATGGCACCCTTCAATTCCAATTCCAAAAAATATTTTGTGTTATATTTACTTCACAGTATTCACAGTATTCACAGTATAGTGTACAGTGGATTGTCACAAATAAAGTTTAGCCCATCCTTTACCTGGGTTTGTATTAAATGTAAAGGGTGGCTCAGTCTCCTGCCTGCAGCATTGCAGGTCAAGATGCCTTGTCTCAAAATGAGCTCTCTTCCACCATCTAGTGGGAGGTAAGCGAACATGCAAAAAATTGTTGGGGGACGTGACCCAATTATACATGAACCATGTACAGAAACATATACTGTATAGTACTGTATAAAGGTATTGTATTTCAAGATAAAGCCACAGGATACATAGAACTAAAGATCATTACAGCCTCCCTCCACTGACCTCACAGACAATACGACCATTTTCAAACAAGCAAATCATTTGTTTACAACAAGGCAAAGTAGGAGTGACAGGTGATTTCTACCAATCAAAAAAAGACACAGCTAATCGGCCCTGCCCTGGCACACCTGAGCCTCGTTTTGACTGGGACTGTCATTGGTGGAAATAATGAAACATCTCTTTTTGAAATGCTTTGGAGAGGTTTAGAAATTTGAAAGGAGTGATACTGGAGGAGGATTTTAAAGGATCGTTCCAACAACGGACTGACTGTTGAAAGGACTCAAAGCACTTAAGGTCACTTAACAAGATACACTTATCAAGCTATGTATGCCTTTCTTAAAAATACACTCTTTAATAAACAACCTTAGACAACTTTTTGAGCATCTATTCATTATTTCTTAACACAATTACTTGTTAATATGGCGTGAGTAAGCTTTCAAGCACCAACATGTATCAACTGTGTATCCAGCATCCATCCTGAAAAACTGCAAAATGCTTTTGCCACAAGTCTGGGCATACTGAGGTATTTCAGAGCCGTGCAAAGTCGCGGTATTAATAGAACATTGTAAACACACCCCAAGATGCATTTCTGCCACACAGCCAATAGCGGGAGAAGAAAGGAGGAGAGCT
>CABFOQ010031111.1:0-13254 GCA_900660455.1 Gephyroberyx darwinii
GAGAGAGAGAGAGTAGGACATGAAGTAGTGGTCAGAGAGATGGAGAGGGGTGACGGAGAGGTTGGCAGTAGAGCAGTGTCTGGTGAAGATCAGGTCCAGTTGGTTGCCGGCCTTGTGGGTAGGAGGAGATGGGGAGAGAGATAGGTCGAAGGAGGCAAGGAACAAAAGAAGAGGGTCAAGCTTCTCAGTCTGGATGTTGAAGTCCCCGAGAAGGATGAGTCCAGAGCCATCGTCAGGGAAGTGGGAGACTAGTGTGTCAAGCTCCTCCAGGAACTCACCAGAAGGGCCTGGTGGACGATAAACAACCGCAATGGTGAGCTTGACTGGATGAGAAACAGTGACAGCATGAAATTCAAAGGAGGAAGGAGAGAATTGTGAAATAGGAAAAAAAAGTGGGAAATTAGCAGGCCAGTACCACCGCCTCGCCTCGCAGCTCTGGGAGTGTGAGAGAAAGAGTACACATCTGACAGAGCTGTGGGTGTGCCAGTGTTTTCTGGGGTGATCCAAGTTTCAGTTAGAGCAAGAAAGTTGAGGGAGAGAGCATGGATGCGTAGCCTGAGATGAACTCAGCTTTCGGCACAGCCGACTGGCACTTCCAAAGCCCCCCTGCCACCACTTGCTCAACATGAGCTGAGAGAGTAGGATAGATGAGATTAGTGGGATCGCGGCGCCTGGGTGTGACCCAGCATCTGTGCGACCACCAGGAAGAGGAGTAGACAGGAATAGGAAGAAAACACATGATAGATCACTGTACAAAGACACAGTTTAAGTAATATGAAAAGAAGAAGCTGCACCCAATCTTTGAAGGCCGTTCTTTGAATAAGGCGGACTTGAAAAAGACGCCTGTTGCCTTTGTTCGCCTGGCCTTCGTTTGCATGACACTTTCAGAGCAGCAGTAAAGACTGCTCCCACTGATTGATGATTGTCTGTCAGGAGTGCAGGCCCCTCCCAGACAATTAACAAGGCAATTGGCCTAGCTTGGGTGAAACTACCTTCAATAGGGGCTATGACACAAACAGAAACTGACCAACTAGCAGCTAACAATAGAGTATTGATTAAAGCACTAGTACTGAAGCAGTCTAAGTACAGGTAATAGCAACTTGATGAGCAAGAAAAAATATACTACTCTGAGCCTATTCTAGATGAGTCAAGCAGTCTAGAATCCCTCCAGAAGTTAAAATACACATGGTTCATTCAGCAGCACCCGGCTCAGACAGACACCCAGTATGCTGGAACGTGGTGAGTGTTTCCCAATAAATAAGTTTGAGAATATATGAGTGATTATGACTAGTTTATGGATAATAGCCAGCTTTGGAGTTATTAGCAAGGCAGGATCGGGTCGATTCAGTTGATAGAAGCTATCACATTATAGCAAGGTTTTATTGATTATATAATGTTTTGGCGCAATATCTATGAGGAAAAAATCTTATGTAGATGGAAAGATGGAGGTTTGGGCTGCATTTGTCCTGCATCATCATTGGCAGGATTGTACTTTGTAATTTAGGATTGTACTTTGTAACTGCCATTATAATTTAATAACATCACTAATACTTGTTTGGGGAGACAACAAGGTGGCTGAGCTGGCTGATGATCACACCGCAGTCTGCATACTTTCAACATGAATTTAATGCAATTCATCCAAGTACAGCATTGATTTGACTTAACTCTTGGCTTACAGTTTCCAACTGGGGTTTTCTTTTTTTTCCTTAATTTCAACAAAGATTCTGATTTTAACTAGGTATATGCTGCTTCGTCTGTATACAGTGTATACTGCCTGGGTTCACCATTTGACTCGTTGTCACGCTGACATCCGTGGTGTATCACGAATATTCATTAATATTGTTATTTTAGACAGTTGTATGTGTGTGCGAGGTGAAATCCACGCCTCCACGTTTCCGCAAGAGGTTTATATCTAGGCTGGTATGTGCAGGATCTTCTTTCCTCTGCATTATCTTTGGTTAACTCTAGCGGATGTTCTTTTCTAAGCGCACAGACTTGTGGGTAATTTAAGGTGCGGGCAGTTCTGCACGCTCGAGATCGGCGGTGAAAAATAACTTGTAGGGCTTGTCAGTACGTCTGACCTGCTCCAGTTGGCGAGGAGAAGTATTAAAGTGTAAGCGGTTGACATGTGAACGCGTTTGTCGTTTTCCGAAACAGAATACGGTAACTACGACGCTGCCTTCCTGGTCCTTTGAACATTGGCGCAATGAGTCTGAACGAGCATTCATTGCAAGCACTGTCCTGGAGAAAGCTCTACTTGAGTCGAGCTAAACTAAAGGCGTCTAGCCGGACATCAGCTCTACTTTCTGGATTCGCTATGGTAACGTAGTCCGCATTACATCTTCCCCTATGATTTGATCAGTCACATGACGAATGAACCAGTGGTAATCACTATTTACACTGCTATCTCATGTTGCCATGTCATGTTTTTTCAGGTGGCCATGGTGGAAGTGCAGCTGGACACCAGTTATCCTTATCCACCTGGTCTCCTTATTGCCTTCAGTGCCTGCACCACTGTGCTTGTGGCTGTTCACCTATTTGCTCTGATGATCAGTACCTGTATTTTGCCCAATATAGAGGCTGTCAGCAACGTCCACAACCTTAACTCCGTCAAGGAGTCCCCACATGAGCGAATGCACCGGCACATTGAACTGGCATGGGCTTTTTCTACTGTTATTGGTACCTTGCTCTTCCTGGCTGAGGTGGTTTTACTCTGCTGGGTCAAGTTTTTACCCGTTAAGCCCAGCAAGCCCAACAATAGTACCATTTCATCTGGTGTGGCTGCTGCCATTACCTCCACATCTATCATGGTCCCCTTTGGTTTAGTCTTCATAGTCTTTGCTGTGCATTTCTACCGTTCCTTGGTCAGCCACAAGACTGACAGACAATTTCAGGAGCTGGAGGAGCTCTCCAATCTCACCAGGCTACAAAATGAGCTGGACCACAGAGGGGAATCTTCCATCATGCAGTCTCCTAGCTCTCATTTCCCATAGACTAGTATGGTTAATTCTTCTAATTTTTAGAGGAATGAAAATAACTCACCCAGTTGTTGTGACATGTATTTTTTTGAAAATGTTTGTATTTTTAGAAAACTTTTTTTTTTTTAACTGTGAACTCTCAAATCTGGCATAATGCATGTAACTTGAAATCAGTAGTACAACCAAGTCTTAACTGTGAACCATTGCTTGATTTATGCCATACATTATGGCAGAGACATCTAACAAATTATATGGACTCCTCAGTGTTTTACCTGTATGCATATAGTCCAAAATGAAATACTCCATTTGTTTATTTGCCTTATTGTGTTTTGTGACCCACACGCAATTTACTTTTTTCTCTTTACTTATTGTGTACAGGTTTTATTGTAATGCTTGCTGTTTTTTTGACATAACACCTGCCAAAACTGTACTAGAGTATATTTGCTGACATTTTAGCACAGGCTGTGGTGTTAAAATAAATACTTTTTACCAAATTCTGAGTTTTGAAATATTTTGGATGTGCTGTTTTCTAATCACTGCCATTGTTTAAACATAAGTCTCAGACAGACATGACATTTAGTCCAGAACTAGGCTTGATCTATATCTGTGAATGTCACTGATCATCTTTCTGCTTGATAACCAAGTGAGTCAGTCCTGTCTGTTGTTTAATATATATATATATATATTTTTATTTTTATTTTTTTAATTGGAAACTCACACTAGCTTTTTATTGGATTCGGGCACATTACATTTACTGCTTATACACAGGTTGTGATCTGTATAGTTCATACTAAATGCAATTGTTTGTCATCATATTCCTTTGTGCTTTATTTTCTGAAGACTGAGCAGTCCACTTGTCTCATATTCACCCTGAATTAGCATTTTACTTTACTTAGTATTTTGACAAAAAAATCCTTCTCAATATTTGTCAGCAATTTATTTTATTTTGGGGGGAGATCAATAGTGCAGCCTTGTAAATTACTAGCACCTTCCACAAGATTTTGGGCAATCAGGTGTCATGACATTACTGCTTATCAAGTACGCAACATTGAATGCAATTCCTGTAAAACCGGTGCTTCATAAGTTTGGGAATTGCCGTTGATCCTCTTATTCTTCAGCACTGATCATGGTAAACTGATTGGGTTTCCTTCAAAACCAATTGCGTATCCAACAGGTGTACCTTTGAAAAACACAATATATTCATTTTAATAAAAGTTATTGCATGGAAAAGATGCTTCAATTCACATTACATTTCACTGTGAAATATTTAGCAACAAAGGGGTAAAATGGCATAATAATAATAAAACTAAATGTGTTTTTAATAGTACACATCCAAAATATTGTACCTTTGGAATTGGATACATTGTTGGTGTTGTTGCTTCCTCCCTTCCAAAATCAGAGAGAGTTCCACATTTTGCTACTCCATCCACCCAGAAGCCTTCATAAAGCTGGCCTTTGTCCAAATAATAAAACTTTCCATTACCATTCTTCTTCCCATCCTTCCAGCTGCCTTCATACCTGTTTTCATTTGCTGTGAGACAAATTAGAGTTAAATTCCAAAATTCACCAGCTTGCCTCACTAAATTAGACAATAATTTAAAGCCCTCACCAAATCGAATCATGCCCTGTCCATGGTGCTTATCCTTCATCCACTCGCCCTCATATATGTCTCCATTATCATAGTACATTCTTCCCCAGCCACTCCGATGGTCTGCACTCCACTCCCCCTCATAAACAGCTGAGTTACTGTAGAAGTATGTCCCATACCCCTGAGGAGGTGAAGAAGAGTGCATCATGTATCAAAGAGTCTAAGTACATTGTGGTACAGTATGGAGAACAGTAGGTCAAATACTTACATGCTTCTTGCCATTTTTCCATGTACCACAGTACTGTCTTGCATACCCATTGGTTTCTGGGAGTAATATGCTGTAAGTACCATATCCATCACGTTTTCCAAATTTCCAGTCGCCGTCATAAATTGCACCACCCTTCCAAACTTGAGTTCCTTTTCCTTGATAAAAAAATAAATAATAATGGTTAAATGTGTTATCTGTAGAGTATCCAAAATATTCTGTCATGATTAACAACAAACATTCATAAATGTAACAATAGTTAGTGCAGGCTGCTACACTACATCTTACCATGCTTCTTGTTGTCCAGCCATTCCCCTGTGTATTCATCTCCATTGACAGAGAAAACTGTGTGTCGCAATCCACATTTCTGTGCCTTGATTTCCCATAATTTTGACAGTGGTTGATTTTTTTGAGTTTTTTTCAAATATGGCATGGCTTGGGCTAGACTTAAAAAACAAAAACATTAACATGTTAGACCCATGATGTTTAACAGATTAGATTAGTTAACATACATAAATCACAGGGTGATATTCCAAAGAGAAATTAGAAAATATAAAAAATATGAAAACATAAAATGTCTTCATTTGAGTGTAAAAGTTCAAACAAACCATTATATATGTCCAATTTAGTGTCAATGGAAATTTCCTGGTTTTGGTGCCTAATTGTATCACAGATTGATATTTATATTAAGTTTTGATCTTTGGGTGGGTATTATTCGTGAAGGGCTTCACAAACATTAGGAATAAGAACATGAACATGAATTCACAGTGGTCAGTGTTTATTTAACAATTTTGTAAGGTAACCGACAAACATGCCAGTCAGTGAGCTAATGTTAGCATAATGTTAGAAGTTAGCATAAGTGTATTTGGACAGGCCAACTGCCCCAACTATTGTAACATTAGCAAGCAAACCCCCAACACTCTCCAAGACCCTCGACAGCAAACGTAACGTTGGCCAGTGGGATGGGAAACATCATTTCAAAGCAAAACCTTTGTACCTTAGCGATGTCCAAGGGAATGACTCCTCTAAGCTCACTCCCCGTTTTTCCAAATCATGCACTAAAATGTTCCCTCATTAAGAAACGCTGCTAGTCAGCTAGCTAACTTTAGTCGCCTCACAGTGAAGTATAAGCGTTCCTTGTAACCTAGCAACTCAATTGTGCCCTGGTTGGCGCAGTGTTGTGCTTGTGCTAATGTTTGAAGAAGCGATCCAGTTCAAACTGCACTTGAGTGTATCTGACTTCGACTAAACATTTCAAAGAACGTTCTGTCTTTTTCAACGGTTAACTAGTTTACCCACACAAGAAAGCCACGAACGTGTTTATTTCAATGTCACGCTGTGCTACGAAGAGCGCATGCTCCACGCAGCCTGGTAAAAACGGCTTTCCGTTGTGTGGCTGTTACTAACTGGACAGCCTGTGACTGACACTGAGGGAGGAAGAGAGGGGAGTGAGACTTCATTGAGCTGTCTCCTGTGCTACATTAGCTGCCGTACCACAATGTCACTGCCGAGGTTTCAGACTGAGTGGGAAGAAATTGACCAAGAATATCAACAATTACAGGTGACTGATCTCACAATAAGCTGACGTTAGCAAACGCGCGCGATAGCTAACTTAGTTACTTAGCTGTATAGCTCATCCAAGCTAGATGCCTATAGCATGACGTGGATGACAGCAAAACACGTTAGCTAGTTAATTGTCTCTTTCAGGTCCAGCCGTAAACGTAACAGTGTCCTATTTGATTGTCATTGCATTGTTATTTAGTCAATGATTATTAGCGTTGACTTGCCCGGAGCATCCCCGTGTGTGTGGTTGTGTATGTGTGTGTGTGTGTTTGTGTGTGTTAGATTGCCTGATTATACCGTTGGCTAATTAACTGATAGCTTGTGGCCGATAAAGTTCGCGAAGTTAACGTCACGTGTCCGTTAGCTTTGGATGTCTTGTCCATAGTGTGACCAAATGTATCAGCTGCATCTTCATCTGCGTCTAGCAAGCTAGCTGACGTTAGCTAGCTAGCTAACTTCAGACAACATTGCAGATACTAGTTTATAGAAGAGAAGACCAATTACTTTTAGATTACATGATATTCCTATATTATCGGGCAGTCCAGTTTTTGAATAGGAACACCTCTCTTTCCAAAGCTAGTATCAGAAACTTGAAGAGACTTTCATGTCATCAAATATAAAATCTGGAGCTGCTCCATAGAGAATACATTGAGAAAGATGGTGAAGGTGACTGTGCTCATCCAGGAATTTTCTGGAGGCTATATATTAACAAAAGTGTTAATACTGCTAAAGGCTAATACTCATTTGGATATAATACGCAAACATTATGGCTCCACAACACTCTCCTTTTCAGTGTCTAAAGAGCCCCTCTAGATTTTCTTCAAATGATCTGTTTGTCACAGGTTCTGGTTCATTATTCAGATTAACTTCAGCCATTTTTTTAAAATTATTTCCTGACTGTGCAATTAATTAGATACATGTAATATGTAACACAATGTTTCTAAAATTCATATTAATTCGTGGCATACTTTCTGGACTAAATAGCATAAAATTGCATTTCCCAAACATGTTTTCCCATGTTATAATAGTTCAGGTCAGTGCTTGTTACATGAGTTCAGTGGGACTTTCCGATGACATATATTAACCTAACCACCAACAGGCTTACAGTGAAGATGGCAAGAAAGTTATAGCAGCCTACACAACACAGTTGTTTTTGGCAAGTTCAGTTTTCATTGTTGAACAACTGAAACTTGTCTTGTTCTCAGATTGATATTTCTGTCTGTCTCACACTACACATTTCCATCTCGATATGCCTAGATTCAAGCCATACAAATGAAAAAAGGTAGGAAATAATCATGAGTGCTCTAATGGGTGTGCAACAAGATTATCTGTGCTGACTGCGCGTCCTGATGACGACAGACTTGATCCGATCTTGAAAATCAGTTCTGATGGCCAAAGTGAGGATTGAATGCAGCTCAAATTTGTGTACCATACCACCATCACAAATGCATGTAAACTGAAGACTCTACTCTCAATCTGTTTTAACATACCAGAACACTGTCAAGCTTGGCAGAAATGTGTGTGTGGTTAGGATACATTTTCATGAAGGTTACAACAGTCTTTTCTGTCGAAGATAACAACAATTCCATTTCTATCTATTCCAGTTCTTTTGTTATTGTTTGTAATCACTTGTCAGCCTGTTAATTTTGTAATTTTATTTTTCTACATTTTCTATTTTTCTTTTCATTTGCTATATTTGTCTTACTCACCCTCTGACATTGTGTTTTCCCTCCAGGAAACACACAAAGTATATAGACAAAAACTTGAGGAGCTCACCAATCTTCAGGCAACATGCAGCAGTGCCATCAGTAAACAGAGAAAATGCCTCAAAGACCTACGACACAGCCTGAATAAGTAAGTGTCCTGTAGTCCTGAGGCCTGTACTACGAAGCAAGTTCAAAATACCCAGGATATCTTTTTGTTAGCTGGCTTCACTAAGCCTAACAACCGCAATCACGCTTAAGCGGTGTCACGACGGTGGTTATCAACTTGTTAAGTCAACCTAGGTTTTCCCAATCTCGTAAAAGGGGCTGTGTTTGCACCATATGACAAATCGTAAACAAGGACAAGTCTACCAGAGCCGCATATTTTACACAGGCAGAGCAAACTATCATATTAAATATATATGAAGAATTAAAAAGTCTTATCCAGGCTAAAATCAACACAGTTGCTGCTGCCAAAGCCAGGAAGGAAAGCTGGCAAAAAATTGCTGTGACTGTGTGAATGCATAAGTTAATAGGCTTATCATCAATATCATCAATATCATCAATATCACTGCCCCATCATTAAGGCACGAGTAGATCTAACTAGAATTACAATTGTGTATTCCATTAAATTAATGTGTGTGAGCTGAGCCTTATGAACTATCCAATCACGATTTAAGCATTACATTTATTTTGCATCAAACACTTTTCTCAAAGTTGCCCGTAAATGGTGATCGGGGGTTTGTTTTGCAGGTTTTTGCAAGGGGTGGAGAGGGGTTAAGATTATTGAAAGTGACATAAGTAATGGAGGCAGTGAGTGGATTTCAAGGACAAAAGTTTAAATAACAAAGTTTACATTGAAACAATCAAAATAATGACTGGTCTTCTAGGTTCGACTGTGAGACGAATTCCAGGAATACAGAAGGCAGGAATATCTCAGTTTATCTATCATTTATCTATATTCTGTCATTTCTTCACAGGTGCGTACAAACATGTGATGAGAAAGAATTAGAACGAATAAAGGACATCCAAATACAAATCAAAGATAAACAAAATGTGTTCTTTGATATGGAAGCATATTTGCCAAAGAAGAACGGGTCAGTACTTTTTCATTTTCCAGTGTGTTACATGCTTCATGTACTCCACAGTGGAGAATTTACTGTGAATATTGTTTGTTTACGTCTCTTTTTCAGATTGTACCTAAATTTGGTCCTGGGCAATGTAAACGTAACACTTCTCAGCAACCAGGCAAAGTATGTGATCCTTCTTTAGCCTAGAAAAAGCGTGAACAGGTTGTTTGCATGTTGTCAACTCCTCATCTTTCCTGTCTTCCATTTATCTGCGTAGATTTGCCTACAAAGATGAGTATGAGAAGTTCAAGCTTTGCATGACAATAATCCTGATGTTTGGGGCCATAACCTGCCTCTTCTTCCTCAATTATCGGTGAGTTAAATTCATTCCATCAAGCATCTTTGTTGTTGTTGTTGTTTCTTACAATCTAAAAAGTGCCCCTATTTTTTTTTCTGTTTCGCTCAGTGTCACCGATGAAATCTTCAACTTTTTGCTGGTTTGGTACTACTGCACACTGACCATAAGGGAAAGCATCCTCATGAGCAATGGCTCTAGGTTTGTAGTCAATGATATCATTTGATGTAGTTAGATTATTTAAAGGCACTTACTCTGAAGCTGAATTTTAGGGTTGAGGTCAACTAACTTTCAATTGAAAATATAAAGTGAGTCACTTATTTCGTTTAAAATAGAATATGAAGCATCACTTTAGGGGTTTTGGAGAAGCTCTACTTGAATTTGTTGAATTGACTAACCCTGTATGCAGTTGTAGCTTCAGTTTTGTTTATGTTTTCTCTACTCTGTATGCCCTGTTTCAGGATTAAAGGGTGGTGGGTGTCACATCACTATGTATCTACCTTTCTATCAGGTGTTATGCTTACCTGGTAAGTTTTTTTTGTCTTTAATCCCATTGATGCCGTATTGTTTCACATTCTGACAGTTAAGGATATAGTTTAGGATATAACCATTATTTGCGTCATGTCATAAATTGTTTTCATCCTGTCCCTTCTCATAGGCCAGAGGGGCCCATGTATCAGATGTTCAGAAGCCAATTCCTTGCTTTCTCCATCTATCAGAGTAAGAATTTACAAACTATTGACTAGGCCTGGAATGCTGTGTCAAAAAACAGACTTCATTCATATAGAAATAACATTTGGTTTAATCATGTCCCAACCACCAGGGACTTTACTTGTCACCTGTCAACTGTAATATCTTCAACGTCACTTTTTTGTAAACTGATCAGGTCGTACAGTTTTCCTCCTTCGGACAAAATTGCCACTTCTTTAGTAAATCAGTTTTCATCTTTGCATTACAAGAACAACAAATTTAGATTGGCAGTTACATTTTTCCCCTACAGTATGAGGTGTGTACCAAACTGTGACTTATTCATTCCATCTTAACTTTAAATTTCTTTGTCTCGTCTGAAAAGAGAAAAGTTCAATGTTCTGTCGATCAACTTATACGGTCGACTCTAATGCATTGTAATATACATTTTTTGTAATTATTTGTTTTCCAGGCTTTGTTCAGTTCCTCCAGTATTACTACCAGAGCGGTTGCTTATACAGGTTGCGAGCTTTGGGAGAGAGAAATCAGCTGGATCTCACAGTGGGTATGTTGTATGCTATTTCTGGATGTAGTCATTGCAGTCCTTTTGAACTCTTGAGCCATGTGCAACACCATGTCTAGAAATAGGGTAAAGGTGAGTTGTGGAGAAAGTTGTTACACATCAGTGTTCTGCGCTCCAGATGTCAGAATAACTTCACATTGAGTCCTGTCACCTAAGCCATCTGTAAGGACATTCATAACGGAGTAACAACTTTTCTCCAATCATTTAAAACAACTGTGTCACTTTATGCCAAGAGTACTGTTACAATAACTCTTTATGTCTGCAGAGGGATTTCAATCCTGGATGTGGAGAGGCCTCACCTTTCTTTTACCATTCCTCTTTTTTGGCCATGTAAGTTAAAACATGATACACTTTTCTGCTTTTCTTCTTCTTCTTTTCTACTTTCTTCTGTCAAGCTACATTTTGATTAGTAGCCTTAGTAGTTTTGAAATTGTGATTTTCTTTTTTTAAACGGGAGGAAATTAGCCTTGTACGTTGTCATCTACAAGTGAAACTCCTTGGATGAGGGCAGTTTGTGTCAGACAATGGATTTATACTACATTAAATAAAAGTTAAATAAAGTTCTATTTAGTTGCAGTGCGTTCGAAACATAAGTACCACAACACATTTTACACAGTCGCTGAGAACAATATAGAAATCAAGCAAAGAGGGTAAAGAAAAACCAGGATTAACCATAACAGAGCACGCAAAATAAGTAACACAAGCACAACACAGAACACACAACAGAACAAAACAACAACATGTTTCAAACACTACATATAACAATATATAGTCTAAGTGTGTGTGAGAGAGAGAGAGAGAGAAGGTGGGTGTGTGAGAAGTGGAGAGAGAATGTGTGTTGTGGGGGTGGAAGTGCAGGAGACTGAAGGAGTTAAATTGAATCACTTGTTGAGAAGGGAGATGAGGATCATGACAAAAACCACCATCAACAATAAGTGTGTCGTTAAAAAGGTACTGTCTCTTTCTCCTTCACAGTTCTGGCAGCTGTACAACTCAGTGACCCTGTTTCGCCTGGCAGGACACGAGGACTGTAAGGAATGGCAGGTAAGGATTGTAGGCCCACTGCAGATACCTCAGAAACATCTGTCAAGGCAGATGTCGGGTACTCTCCTTTATCCCACTCCAAATGATGACAGTCACATAATCAAAGGAAAATGTAGTCCTTAATCTTTTTTAGCATTTAAGGAAATGTTTGTTCTGTTTCCCTGCGACATGGCCTCTAGCCCTACAGCGTTTCAATATCTAGAAATGCTGCAGGTTAGAATTATCTACAGAAATGCATGTCATTACTTCAACACTTGTCTTTTTCTTTTAGGTATTCATGCTGGCATTGACATTTCTTGTCTTGTTCCTGGGGAATTTTCTCACCACATTAAAAGTAGTTCACCAAAAAATTCAGAAAAATCCAGAAAAGGTGCAAAAAAATGACTGAGAACGAGCTTTAAGAGACAGCTCCAATTCTCCAAAAAGCCAGTAACTCTGAAGCAAAACCATGATACGCACAACCGCTTGATAGACTGAGTGACTCAGTCGGATTGGGACCGGAGAAGACAAAGCTGAAACCACTGTTTCTCTCAAGCTTTGATGACAGCAGCAACATCTAGCCAAAGTATTTGGTGAATGGGCTTTTGCTTTCTAATGACTTCTAATTGTTGTCCTTGCTGCACACTCATAACACAAGTGGTTTTCACCTGACCGACGAACCACTGAAATCCTTAACAGTCTGTTGCTCTGTCCTGTAGATATAAAGTGATTGGACAGAATGTGTTTTATTTGGGTGTTTGTGTCAGTGCATGAACTTGTAAGAGAGCCTTTCTCCAAATGATATGCAACTAAAAGAGGGTAGGTAGCATTGATTCATCAGAACAGTGTAGTTTGCCTTTGAAGACCCAAGTCTGTCATGTAGATACTTCATACTTCTGTGAAGTAGTAGTGGTCAAACTATCTCTCTGGGTATAACTACTTTGAATACATACAAATGGCACAGTGTTCGATTATTTGTATCTCAACTTTTTATATGTGTAGTGCTTAACTCCCCTTTGTGCTTTCAGTGTTTTTTTTCTTGAAAATGACAAATATAGGTCCACAACTTGCAGACAAACACAGAAACTGGATAGCTGCTTGCCCATCACCCTCTTACTGTTAGCATTTGACTTGAAAAGCATTTGAAAATTATCCCCTCTGGTGCGTCATATGGCAGAATTAGTATCGCTGTCCTATCTGCCACAAGGGTCAGTGCTAGTAATTGCTTCTTGAGAGCTTAGTGTTGAAAACTTTCTCGGGGGGTGGGGTTGTTGTTGTTTTTTTCTGGTTCCTTGAAAGAGTGGGCCCACTATGTTACTTCCTTCAGATAGTGATCACCAAAGCCATAGATTTTTTTGCTGCAGTCTAAAGCCTGCTGGTGATGAAATTGAATTGAACATTTACCCGAGGTTAGAAGAACTGTTGAAATCCAGTTTAAA
>CABFOQ010031111.1:16646-30249 GCA_900660455.1 Gephyroberyx darwinii
GTCGATCAGAGCCCCCTGCGGTCGATCTATGCGGTCACGGCTTTTCTCTGTCCTGGCCCCACAGTGGTGGAATGACCTCCCTACTGATGTCAGGACAGCAGAGTCGCTGCCCATATTCCGCCGCAGGCTGAAAACCCACCTCTTCAGGAAACACTATCCTGACCCTTCCTCTTAAGTGTTCCTGTGCTCTTGTTTATTAGCGCTTGATTATCTGACTTACTTATTTTGTCTTAGCTCTTGTTTATTTGATCGACTTATTTGTCTCACTTGTTTACTTAAAAGTAGGTAGCTAATGTTACTGCACTTTTACCTTAGCACTGGTTATGCTCTTAAATGCTTGTTTAGTAAGGAAATGCACTGATGATTTCTGGTGACTAGTAGTTCTCTTACCGACCTATGTTGAATGCACTTATTGTAAGTCGCTTTGGATAAAAGCGTCTGCCAAATGACTGTAATGTAATGTAATGTAATAAATTTAACAATCATTATGCCACTTACACATTATATCCATAACTGTCAGTGGAAAGGTAGTAACCCCTCATTTATTTATTTCATGAATGATTTTGGTAGTTTCATTAAATTAATTAAATACACAAGATGGAAAAACAACATAAGGTTTTTTATGTCAATGTTTCAATGTCTCTTATTCTAAATGATTAGTGCTTTAAATATAAGTATGTATAGACATATTTTTGATACACCCCTTACCTTCTTTTGTTATTTTGTTTGAAAAAAGAGGTACATTTCTTAGATTTACTAATCCTGTGCTGAAGTATGACATTGTTTGACAGCTTCCTCATACTGTTTGCATGCATTTCAGCACTAAAGTCTAAAGTGCTTTTGAGGCATACCTGCATGGGGTCAATGTTCAAATGCAGGCTGAGTCACGTGAGCTAATCATAGTCAAAAGAATGTACACCAACAGGTTGGTCTCTAACAAATCATTTATCAAACTAAACTTCTATTTGAACATCCAATCTGAAACTGCAGTTAAACTGCGGTGTTAAACACTTCCTTGTTTCTCTCGCAGCACAGCACACAAACAATGTAGTTCCTAAATACAATGTAGATGTGGTTACCTTGATCAAGACATTTTCAAAACTGGTGGGGTTGGTAACATCATAGCAGACTAAAATCATGTTGGCTTCCTGGTAAGAGAGTGGCCTTAACCGGTCATAGTCATCCTGTCCTAAAAAGAAACAAGCCATAAAACACATATATTACCTGTTCATTTTAAATGTGAACACAAAGATAATCAAATAGCAACAATTCAGAGGTGGCAATGGAGAGAGGAGAGAACTATTCTGGATGCAACAGTGTGAACTATATGTTGGGCTAGATGTACAAAACCACATCCTGTGTTCAACTTCCTTTTCCACTGAAGTGAGGGGCCTCGCTGCAATGATACAGAGATAAGCTGCTAACTCTTAGTGTCATGGGTCTTCCGGGATATGAGATGACTCTAGTTAGTTCAAATAGCATCTTCTGCCTCTACAAATGGTTTCTGAAAAGCATGTCAGCGTTGTGGTGATCTTGGTCACCCCTAATTGATCAACAGCTCATAGAAAACAAATTCCCCTGTTTGCAATCATGAGGAATAATACAAAGTGAATGAAAATAGTCAGCATACCATTAGCTTGAGCTATTTAACCAGGCTATATGAGATTTTATTTTATTTTCTCTTATTGCCTCGTTTTATTCACTTTATTTATTCTCTACAATGTGGGGAAGTCTTGTGGGGAATTTACCTCTAAAGGTAATTCATAGATGGCTTGTTAGCCGTTAGCAGTATGCAAACAATTGGGTAGTTCCTAAAAGAAAATGATGCAGTCGTTAGTCACATTGTTCTCTTCACCCTTTACCACTTCCTCCAGCGGTGTTTGCAGCCACTGCGTATGCCAATGTTAGAACAACGAGATACTGAACACACAAAAGGCATGATTTTATTGAATGCCGTTAAAGATATGCTGTTATTCCTCCCTGTAATCACCTTATTATTGACCTCTGACTCACTTCTTTATCTGAATGTCCACACACTATTGAGCAAAGCTTTTATCAAATGACATCTAACCAACACAGTTTGTGCAAGTTGAGTTCAACACTGACAAAGCACGCTCCACACCCTAATGTCTTTCCACATACCTGCCTATAGTGTTACAACTGATGCTTGTCTTGTGGTTGACAGGGAATCTTACCAGCTGTGTCATACAGGTTGAGCCTAATCTCTTTTCCTCCATGGGAGATAGTGGTGACATATTTTTCAAACACTGACGGGGCGTATTTCTGTTTTTGACAAACAAAAGAAAGAAATTCATTCTATAATATGTCTTATAATATAATTTATTAAATTAGTGTTCAAAAAGGGCTGAAATAAATTCATTCATTCAAATTCAACATTTTAGCTGTGTTTTTCACAATCATGGTCAGAAACATATACCTTGCTGTACTAATAAATTTGATGGTACATGACATCCTCTTACCTCTGGAAAATCACCTTTGGCATAAACCATGAGAAGAGAGGTTTTCCCACAGCCTCCATCTCCCACAACGACAATTTTGAGTTCTTCTCCATTTTTTGTGGTACCATTAGGACCGTTTTGTGTCATGTCTCCTCAAAACAATCCAACAAGTACCAAATAGAATAGGGCTGAAGTTACTCACTCCAGAATTAGGTTAAATGCATGGCAAAACCTGATTAATAGACCTGGAAAGGTTGAGATGATTTACAGACAGTGTCAAGAGAGAGAGGAACAGACGAGGCTCATGTTTACCATGTATCTCATTCTGTTCACCACTTCCTGTTCCTGTCACATCTGAGTTGTTTCCAGTTGACCCCAATCACTTCTGTCTCGTCCCGTCATTAGTCTGTTCACTAAAGACATCCCTGTGCTAAAACAGCAGTTGAATTACACAGGTAGCAGTTGAGTCTGGCTGTATTGCGAGCGACTGGGCTGGGCGGGCACTCAAGCTGAAGCACTGCCTCTATTTAGAGAGAGGTGTGTGTGTGTGTGTGTGTGTGTGTGTGTGTGTGTGCGTGCGTGCGTGCGTGCGTGCGTGCGTGCACGATACCACTCAGTTTAAGAATTATCATCCTCATAAATCCACATTAACATGAACAACTACCTCCCACAGAGATATTAATCAGATGATTAAGATTTCTGGATTCTCACTTCTATCAAATTACATTCACTTGATGGAGCTGCTCCACTGACAATGAGTGGCAGATTATGTGTGTAAGTGTATCATTAATGACTCATTATGTGTTAACACAATGTTTGTCTAAACTATATTTTTGTACAGCTATCAGCTAAGAAGCAGAAACTGAAACGATGCCAGCCTCTCTTCTTCTGCAGCACAAATAATTGCTGCCCGTAGGTGGCTGATATATTATTACAGGAAAACCATGAAACAGTTGTTTCACCCGTCTCAAGTCAACAAGCTGTGATTCACCATGTATGTAGATTTCATTTTCTTTTGGGTTGTCCATTCTTTCCTTTTTCAGGCATGGATGTTTAAATTATTATTAATCGTTATTATTAATCGTTATAGTAATATAGTAGTTTTAGTAGTAGTGGTGGTTGTGGTATTAATTAACATTAGTGATAATAATAAATGGTGTTTCACAATCGTTGCATTCAATACTTTAATCCATGATCCAAATTTTTTGAAGTATCATTTTTGTCAATAGATTCCATGAGTGTTCAAAATATTTAAGTTAGTCTTAGGCTCTAAATACTTACCATGCACCCAATTAACAATATGTGGCCAATTAGACCATTGAAAATGTGCAGGACATTCACAGTATTTGGGCATGGCCTAGCCTGTTTAGATATTAATTGTGGAATATTTTTGAAAATTTGAAAAATGTCCTAGATTTTGCACCATTTGCATAATTTTTTGTATTTGCACAATTTTTGTACTTGTACTTATATAGCTTCTTATGATTTTTAATTTGTTATTGTTATTTGTATTATTTCCATTGTAGTTTTATTTCTTTATTTCTTGGTGTTACTCTATATCTGGCTGCTGTAACACAGAAATTTCCCCCCGGGGATTAATAAAGTACCTACCTACCTAATATTGTGAATGTTGTGGGCATTTACAGTGTGACATGATGGAGCCTACTAATTCCCCTCTACAGTTCAGTCTATATGGCTGAACATCAGTGACATCACAGATGAGGCAGCAGGACAAACTATTCTCTCCTTTCAAGGAGCACCGTCCTTGAAACTACATATTCAGCAGAAAACACTAAATGTGCAAAATCAAGGGGTTAGGATTATTTTCAGGGGCATGTGACCTTACTTGATCTGGATATAGACAATTCATTGTTTTTAAATGTAGATAGTGATAGTGACTGTAAAACAGACAAATTGCATTAAGGCATAAGGATAACATTTCAGAGCTGGAAATCCGGAGTTCTCTGATCAGGGTCTGATCAGGGTCCTCTCTCCTATACTCAGTGGATCCTTGATGGTGAAAACAATCTGATCTATACCAATGCTTTGTAATCACCGATACATAACTGATAGGAATCAGTAGATGTAATGGAATCTGATGCTTGTGTGTTGCAGTGTGTGACCATAATGTGATCTGAACATACGATACACAATTTTGACCAGGTTTTAAGTATAGAACATTTACCTCCTCACAGAAGCAGTCAGACTATTGGACTGAACACAAATTCAAATTTAGGAGCTAATGGAAATGCTACAAGTGAAAATAAATAGTGCAACTATCACATAGAAATGCAGAAAATCTGGGCAAGCTATCCCTTTAAGAGGATAAGTTGCCACATCCCTTTGGATAACCTATATTAGGTAGCGCTATTACTACTTCTATTTATGTATTATCTAATCTGCCGATATTTTGCCTCAATATGCATGCACTTTAACTGCAGTTTTCACTTACAAAAAGGTTTATTCTAGAGCAATTACATCTTTTTTCCCCTTTTTTGCAGGAATCACCATTTGCCCCTTGTATTATTAGTTATTTTCATGCTGTCATTTTACTACAATTTCACAGAGCAGGGTACACAATTTAATTTATGATTAGGCCTAAAAATCGTTTAAATTCGACAATTGCCACGTAATATGAGCTCATAAGAAATTAAACTAAATATAAACATCTGGTTTGGGTTCCAAAACAGCAAAGACAACACATTAATTCGTGTGTAGTCCATTTATTTCCATTTATACAACATCTCAGAAACACAGACAATGGGATACTAACCAAGTGAACGAGAATAATAAACAAAACATTAACAAAAAGGGCATTCGTGACACTGGACATGCACATATCTATGAGCAAAAAAGGGAGACAAAATTGTAAAAAAAGTAATTCTCTGAAATAAAATGAATACAGTACCTACGAAGTACCTGCATGAAAAAACGCCCAGTCCTTGAATAGGCGATTATCAAACCCACGACTTATCTGAACACAGCAATGCGCCGTGGATGTCTGATTTGAATCACTAGATATTCCTCCAATTGAATAGAATGAGACTAGAATATTGAACGTACAAATGGACATGATGTCGTATCTGTCTGGATAGAAATCACCAACATGCCGTCTTCATATAGCCCAGCCTATCCGTCTAATGCCCGTGGTGTAGCCTGCAAAATAATGCTCATAATTACTGGTAAAAGCAGAATCACAATGCTGTTCCATTTACGAGGTGAAACAGAAATCAACACTAGCATATAGGATGTATGTATAAGGTATAATAAAGGATATATTGGTATCTCGTTTAAGTGTTCAATAAGTACATATCCATAAGTATACCACTTTGCCTGTATCCTATTCATTCAATAGCCTATATAAAGCATATTTTTCAAAAATAGCTTATTTTTTTCCGCTTGGCAAGGACGACAGACAGCTCTCCTACAAAAACAAGACAACAAAAAAACAGGCCAGTCTACTAGTCCCCATTGTGTGGAATATTCCAGTCTGCCTAAAAGTAATGCTGGCGCAGCCCACTGGGGAGTGTTTTGCAAGGCCTAAAAATAACCCAGTCAATGGTTTTGAAACCAAAACACACAATAATTTCATGTATCTTTATAAATATTAAACGTTCTTCCGACATTGCCCCCCCCATTGCTCGGATGGTCTTAAAAGCTCGAGAGGGGAATAACTTCTATCCTCGTGACCTACAATGGTGGGAAGGAATGCGCGTACTTGCAGTGGATGGGATGGATAACAAGACAAACAGGCCTGACTCTCGATTCTGTTGTTTTTTTTCCAAGAGGAAACATGTCTACAGGACATTCCTGCTCAGAAGACAGCTCCGCGAGCTCGTGATTCAGCTTGCCGTAGTGGTCACTAAGTAGTGGAGTTACATGTACAGACCTTGAACCCTGCTTAGACAACCACACAGACAAACACAGCACAATGGAATGATGACATGGCCCAGGGATTATGAGGGCCGACAGCACTAGACACAAAAATGTGGGTGCGTGATAGGCACCCTAGGGACACACCTGGAGAGCCTTTTACGCGCACGAATAAATCACTCTCTCCTCATCCCTTCTTCTGTTTACTCTTTAACCAAGTGGATGCGTCTTGCTCGTGTGATCTCCTGGTCAGCACTTCGAAATACAGCGAACCACGAGCCATTGTCTTCAACGCAATGCACAGTGCACGCGGAAGCGCGGAGCCTCCTTTTCCTGAGAGAAATAACAGCACTGCTGCAGAGGGTTTCGGATGACCTTATATGGCTGTGTGGGGGTGCAGCTCGCTCTCAAACTCTAATGGCAACCGGCCAGAACGCTCAGATTACTGTCGTTGCGAGAGCAGCCAGCCCAGCAACAAGGCGACGGGACTGCACGCGCCATATTGTGTTACCTTCCTACAAGCATTGTCGACTGTTTTAGTTATTAAGGCTTTTAAAACACACAGCCCCCCTACTTAAATCACTCTGGTCTCCGTTGATAAAATATATTCCTGAGAAATTCTGAGAAATGCCGAGACGTTTTCCGGAAACCGCTCTCTTCGAATGACCGAGCCTCACCCAGTTATGGCGTAGCAACATTTACAGCACAGCGCTCTCCTTTGTCTGTAAAGAAGCCATTTTGAAACTGAGAACAGCAGAGAAACCAATGAACAAGTGTAGCACAGGCATCAAAAAGTCTCTGGACAAAGGGAGGCAGTGAAATATACAAGACATTTCTCCCTATAAGACTTTAATGCTCGATTAAGATTCTATTGGATTACATGTTTTGAATACCTAACTGTAAGTTTCTAATTGCAATAACAATGAATAAAAAAATGTGGGTTACAGTTATATTTTACAACAGACATTATGATTTTATTTGTAACGCTTAATCATGTTTGTCCTCTTTGAGAACATACTTACATAATCCTTACACTGGAATTCGTTAATTCAGTGAAACAGCTCAAAATCCGTTACCTTTCAAAACAACCTTGTTACTTGTGTACGCTCACTTAGATAGCTTGAAATAGACGAGGTTAAATTTGACTGCAATCCTGTCTTGAAGAAAAGAGAAGAGATTGTTTGCATATTGCCCACACAGATGATGCTTGAAGATGTTCAGCATATTCGCTGGTTAAGAGGCAATGCCTACCATCAAAAGTTTTCAAAAGAACTATTTTTCGTGCTAATGGATTCCTTCCTTTTCAGGAGATGCATTCCCACCCCTTCTTAGTGCCATTATTAGAGGATCCGGAGATGGAGCTGAAAACATTCCTTCTGCCCCTGCATTTAGGCCTGTTAAATGCATTTCATCGAAATGCTGAGGTAAATATTTTCATCACAGTTTTCCCTCCATTTGTTTCCTCTCAGATGTAATAGACTATTTGTGAGCCGTTTTGGACACTCTGAAAATACTGCCTGGCTGGGGTTCTCCACAAATTAAAATATGCCCTTGGAGGAAGGTCAGGCGACGTTACTCACGCATTTGGTTCTTAAATGGCAAATGGAGAGATCACACCTAAACGTTGTTAAAGCTATCTCAACACTTCCATATACAATTTGAGTAAGGAATACCTGGCAGAATTCAGGGTATTAAACGTTGCATTTGTGGGAGGAAATAAGACTATAGTGTTAACAGTATCAATCATACAAAAGGAGTTATCAATCAACGGTCAAATTCCAGGCAATACGATGAAGCTATTTTGCAATAGGCCATTAGTTGCCCATGGCCTGCTTTCTGTCATTTGAGGAGCAGTGGTACATAACCTGGAATGGATATTCCTATACCAGCATGCCAGTGAACATATTGAATCGAGTTGGCTGCTAGATATACCATTATTCCTGTATGATACATTTTATGATAGCTCAATAGAAAATAAACTGACAGAAAATACTTTAATAACAGTAACTGCATGCCTCATATTTACATAGCTCAATCACCAAAATTGTTAAATTATGATAAAAGAATTGAACTTACTCATTGCTAATCATATCCTACAAGGCCATAAAGTGCAATGCCAACAATATGCCATTACACATTGTTATTTCACTGTGTTTTTTTTCTCTAATTAACACCTCAAAAATTATAAGCTGTTTATTCACAACATTTGGTTTCTTTTTTACTTCAGAAACATAAATACTATTATATGGGTGTGCCATGACCTAGTTAAGACAAAGATGGATTCCAGTCAGAGGAAAAAAGGTTCAAAATGTCAAAGGGATTACATCCAGTATTTTATCTTCCTTCTTCTCAATCCTTTAAAGGAGGAATCATAGTTTTATCATAGTCCATGAGAGATGAGGAAATCAAGTATAAGATCCCTTTTGGAACAAAGGAAACCCATATAGGCCATTGAGTCCTGTTTCAGGAAAATGGCTGCCGAGAGCGCACAGCCCCCTCTCTCTGCTCTCTGTTGAAGGATTCCTGAGCCGTGCCTCTAATAGCAGAATGCTGAAACGCTGCTTCACTCTGATTGGCCGTTGGAGCTGCTACTGTTAACCAGCCAATTGCCCGAGCACTGCAAAATATCAAGCAATGTCAAACAAAACCCAGTTTGTTTGGCAATACTCGCCACAGAAAAACGTAGCGATTTAAAATTGCACACATGAAAAGGCTCCACAATTGTTTTAAGAGTGTGAAATTGGACTGATAAACGGTTTGGCAATAGTTAGTATGGATTAGGTTAGAAGTGGGGAACTGACTAACTGAAAAATAGTACGATAAGATATAACAACTGCTTTATTATAAAGGTTATACAACATAGTTTTTTTTATTAATCGAAATCACTTGGCTTTACTGTACTTTCGAATGCAAAGAATATCCCTGTAGGCTATCCCAGACATTTCCCATTAAGTCCACATCACCATCTCAACAGCGGAGTCCCACGGCAGCAATCAATTGTTGTTATTTTTTTCAAATATAGTCAGACGTGTTGAGATTGTGAACGACCATAGAACTGTACGCAAAAGCAACGACCAAATATTTTTATTAGCCTCCACCAGTTCAGAAAAATATTGCCCCCTGTGTCTAGCTTGTTTGCCATTTGGGTAAATGCAATCGGTAGATTCAACACAAAACATATTTTTTTAAGTATGGCGCCACAGAACTATTACTAGGCCTACATTAACTTCACGTGTGTACGTTAACGTAATTATTATATTCATTTAGCAATACAGTCCTTTTATACAGTGCTATAGCGATATTAAAGAACATAGAACAAGGGAAAGAACTTTGTAACGAAAGTGCGAATAACACAGGAGGTGGGCAAGCTCAGCGGTGTATTGTGGGAGAGACAGAAGCTACAGACTAGAGGCACACAATATGTGTTGGCTCTCGTCTAAAAGCAGGCAGTATTCTTCAAGCTAAATCATGTAATGTAAGCAGCGAAAGGAAAACGATTTTGTCTTTTCATCAATAAAAAACATTCGATCGGACAAATCATGTCCAAACCAGGGGAGAGAAACAGATTGAACGAAGACCATGGCAGAAAGCAGAGTTCAAGTAAGCCTGTTCTTTTTTCTTTCTCCAGCCTAATGCCTGTTTCGGTAACTGGGATACGCTAGATCCCATTTTGCTCGTAGTTGGCTAGCTTATTATCCTATAAGCAAAGTCAAGCATCTGTAATGCATTGCTACCTTGTGATTAGTGATTAGGCTGATAACGGGACCGCGTTTTCCCTCATGGTAGCTTTTATCGTTGCCTATCGTTTCAGGTTTGTCGAACGGCATGGATAGTCATCCCGCCTGCAGTTCGGGGGAGAAACGAAGTCACTATTGGAGAAGTTACAAGTTGATTATTGACCCAGCATTGAAGAAGGGGTCGCACAAACTATATCGCTATGATGGACAGACTTTCAACATGCCCGTAAGTGGATCGTTTACATCCGCCTTTGATGCGGGGAATGCTACAATTGTAACCGAGTAACCGACCTCCATGATAGGTTACAATGTAGCCTGTTATTGGACTGGCTGGACGCGACAGACTTGTTTCTGCATCTTGCACAGCGTGTCAAACGCGTAAACGTGCAAATGCGAGGCATTGGACACTGTGTTGGTTTATATACATCGCGTAGTGAGCTGCTTTGCAACAAGTTATTGCCTGGTGCCTCCAAGTTTTGAATGGAAGGATAACATTCTTGTTTCCCCCGCAGAACCCTGGAATGTCACCGGTGGATACCGTCCGAGACCCGAGAATCGGTCGTCTCTGGACTAAATACAAAGAGACAGATCTCCCTGTTCCGAAGTTTAAGGTAGCTACTATGACAAAGCACTTTGGCCTTGACATAAAGTATCGTGCTTTTCTCAAGTTTTGTGGACTGTCAAACGTGAGGCCAGACACACCCCCCTCGCGGATCTTCGGGAATATCGCGTGATTGTATGATTGTTGAAGATTTTTCACCAAAATAAGATATACTGGTCCATGCACAATTTAATTTTGCTCTTTTAACCTGTTTTAATTGGGATAATATAGGAGTAGTTGGATTTAAATGCTGAATGTGAATAGACTTACACCCATATGTTCACGTGTCAGTAATGACCCCACATGATATTGATCTGAACCTACCTCACTTATAACCTTACTCCTCTCTTTTTAGATCGATGAATGTTACATCGGCCGTGTGCCTCCAAAGGAGGTGACGTTCGCGAGGCTGAACGATAACATTAGAGAAGGATTTTTGACCGACATGTGCAAAAAATTTGGAGACATCGAAGAAGTTGAAATTCTGTACAATCCGAAGAACAAAAAGCATCTGGGAATTGCCAAAGTTGTTTTTGAAACCGTGAAATCCGCCAAGGTGGCTGTCCAGACTCTTCACAACACGTCTGTCATGGGCAACATTATCCACGTGGAGCTGGATCCTAAAGGTAAATACTTTCAGTTACAGACAAGACCTACAGTCTAGATGAATGCATGTCAGTATTCTCACAACAGCAACAGCGATTCAAAGTAGGCATAATGTTGTGAATTGTTGAAATTATTACAAGGGAAGCGGTCACGTGTTTAAATTTACGTGCGTTGCTTAGTTACGTCGGATAATTGAATTTCATTGAGAGCTAGCCTGCTCCCACCAGCCAATAACTGAAGGTGCTGTGTAATGCACTGACTCTCACGGTGTAATTTCAGACCTGTACACAAATACAAGCTGATTTGTAAGAATCTTACTTTATAGGGAGTTTTAATTTGACTCAACCTTTTAATAATACCCAATAATTAATAGCCTCATATGTTGTATGACTTGTAACCGCATGTCCACTACTTTATTTTGGTCTAGTTTTTCCTGGTACCTGTTACTGTGCACATTTAAACAAACACCAAGCAATAACTTAAATTATTAGTGTTTTTTTAGTTACAATATTTACAGTTTTCCAGTGGCTACTGTTAGTTTAAGTATGTCCTCTTGACTTGAACTCACCACTCACTCACAAATTTACTGTTTGCTGTGACATCCTGTAATCGCTTCTCTTGGTTCTCTTAAAGAGGCAGTCTCTCTTGAAGTGCAGTTAGTGAGTGTTGTATTTTTTGTGTAGAATAAAGACATCTTTGAGTGACATTGTTACAACACCTAAAAGCTAAAACGTTTTATGATGTATACCAGGATCACATGCATAAAACCTTTTAGCTTGCTCTAACTAGATTGATTATAATGATAACGTTTTTATAATTGAGTCATATTTTCTGTTTGAATTTTTCCAGTTTACAATTTGTATGTAGGCATAACTATGTTTGATATTAGTAGGTAATGCTCTAATTTCATAATAATAGAGAAATGTTTCATTTTGGGAGGAAACAGCATAAGTGAATGATGTCCTGATGCAAATGTTTATTTTTGGGTCCTGCTACTACATCTGTTGAATACTGTTTCGAAATCGATTAGTGTTAATTCGGCACATTGGCATTAGGACTATTTTTTTTTTATCAACATGGCGTTAGACCCACTCTTCTCATACTTTCCATCCGTTCAGGTGAGAATCGCCTTAGGTACTTCCAGCTCCTTATGAATGGCAGCTACACTCCCTGGACATTGCCTGTTGGTGGAGAGGAGGCCAGAGAAGTTTCCCCTCGTAGCCTGACAGAAGCCCTACTGGTAAAGGCTCCACTAATAACATATAGAAGAATATGGTTTATTTGTGGTTTATTTAATCTTATGTAATGACAGATACATAATGATATAACTTTGTACTGTTTCTCTGCCTATGTGTGAATTTGTTTACACTATGTTTGTTCAAAGTATATTGTTACTGAATTATAGTTTTGCTTTTTACAAATGCATGAAGTTGCCAATTGAAGATGTCCTCCTTATCTCTAATCCATTTTATCAGTGCAGCAGGTGGTAAAATGTGGCAGAGGAAAAAATATTATCCAGCCCCTTGCCTGCAGAGTGAAGAGGCAAAGCTATCGAAACATGCTCTTTGAGCTGTGGCCTTGTAACGCAAAGGTCCTCTCAGCGCAGATGTATCTAGATGCCTAGATACTCCTCTTTTCTACTAGTTTGCAGTTAAATGATGATCTATAGTCTACACCGTGAAATGTAACTGCTGGGTCATTTGGGGGAAATGATCCAACTATATTCATCATTGCATAAATATGCAGTAGGCATAACAAAATATCAGGGATATTTCAGTTTTTATTTGTCATGTTTGGGGTTTTATTGGTCAGAATGTCCTGCCTTATGTGAGCCCGACTCTGTTTGTCTCCTTAGGCCTGTGAGCCCATCCGCAGGTTGTCTGAGAGCAGTGTGTCTGCCGTAGGAGGAACAGCACCCCCCAACAGCACCACCACTCCTCTGTCCCTGGACACAGCCTACTCCAGCCTAAGGCAGGACACACCCCAGTCCCAGGGAACCCCTCACACCCCACGTCAGACAGGTACGCCCTTCTCTCAAGACTCGAACTACTCCAGCAGGCAGTCCACACCTGCGTACCAGTCCAGTCGGGCTGAAGGCTCTGGAGGCTACAAGTCCCGCAGACACGAGAGCAAGTTCCAGGATGCGTACAACCGCAGACCAGAGAGGCCTCAATACCGCAGCACCACGTTTCGAAGTACAACTTCTGAACAAGTTCCCTTCAAACAGCACCAACTCACCCCACCTGAACCTCCACCCCCCGCCTCCTCCTTTACCTACACACCGCCTCCACCTGCCACAGCCAACTTTAAGTCAGCCTTCTCCCCCT
>CABFOQ010031112.1:0-10458 GCA_900660455.1 Gephyroberyx darwinii
GTGCTGCCCACCCTGGACAACATCTACCTCACCTGATGCCTGAGAAAGGCCAATAAAATCATTAAGGACCCCAGCCACCCAGCACACTCACTTTTCACCCTGCTACCGTCTGGCAGACGGTACAGGAGCGGTCACATGCACTTCATGACTGAAGAACAGTTTCTACTTACAGGCCATCAGGCTACTGAACCGCTGAACTATACCTCATACCCACGTCACTTTATGAACAATACTTATATGCACATGCACTTTATACCTGCACATCTGTATCTCTAGATCATTCATGTTTACCAAACCTGCTGCTCGCATATCCATACATTCTCTTTCTATTCTAGTTTAGCCCTTAACCTGTTCCATTGCTACTTTTATTTTATTTTATTCTATTTTATCTTTTTGATTCATGTGTACCTACCATGTTGGAATGTGCCTCGTCCAAAACATTTCATTGTACAGTATGACTGTAAGTGATGCTGCACATTTGATAATAAATGACTTGAACTTGAACATTTGTTTGTCTTCTGTAAACCATTATGGAAATAAATGTAATGACATTTACAAAAACAGACACATATTTGTAAGTAACTTTTGTTTTCATAAAAATGTCCAAGAGGTTTTCACAAACTTTCAAACATACATATATTTTCATATTTTTAGCAGTTTCAGAGCCTGAACAGACATTTAAATTGTTGAATCTGCATTTGTGAATCGAGTTAGGCGCGTGGATCGGCTTGCATTTCTATTATTATTTTTGACACACTTGACTGAAAATGGCCAAAGCGGAAGCCTTGCTAGTGGGGGTGTTGATTCGGGCTATATGAAAACATATCTAACAGACAGGGGAAGAGGTAAAGATACAAATCACTTAAGTGCACATGTGGATTCTAATACTGCTATTCATATGATTCAAGGGCTTGCCTTATTTTATACCATTTATTCCTTGTTAGAGCAGTGCAGAATGAGGAATTATGGGAGGAAAGGAAATGACATCCTGCAAAAAATGTGAGTTGGGTTCAAATTCAAGAGTACAGGGCATGAGTCTCAGCCTGATAAGCTGCCAGGAGACCCCAAAAATACCTATACCTATACATACTTAATAGCAAAGGCATGTATTATGCTTTCATGGTCAGGAAAGCTTAAGACCAATACAGTGGCACCACAGGTGTAAACAGAAGTACTTGGCAATTTAAGGTCCAGACAAAGCTGGAAGCTCTACAGTGGGTTCTGCACCGGCTGTTTTGGTAACAAGCACGATATGTGAGCTAAGGGTGGGTTTATGGAATAGAGATAATGTGTTCCACCATAATCTCACATTGCCAGGCAGGCGATGTGTGTTCAGTCATTCAATTCAGTTTGGAAAATTACTTTGGCTGCTGAAAAATGAAAATGGCTGATGAAATTCTAAATTCATAAGCCACCGAGGAGAGGTGACAAAAAAAGTGTCATGCCCTGAGTGAAGACAAAACTTCAGAGCAGTCCTCCTGCTGAAAGGCTTATACTCAGACATGTGGAGGCTGGAAAGTGTGGAATTGTTATCTGTCCTATCTTGGGTTATGTGACACATCTTTAGAGATGTGAAATGTTTGAGATATTCAAGTCAACTTGAATCTCAAGAGGTGCATCAGCGTATGGGTTCAGGCAGTAATATGAGAGGTTTTTTCTCCAGTTATGGTTGACTAAGCATATTTTCTCTTTTTCTACAACAAATTGCTGCACATTCACACACACACACACACACACTCACACGTTGGACTTGCCCAGTAATTGCAGCTCCTCTATAGCATTAGAGGGTAAATTTCCTTGCTCAGCAAGTTGCAGGTTATAAATGTAGTTATAATAGCAGGTTATAATTTTAATTTTATAATTTGAGTTAGAGTGTCGCCACTAAGTCTCCAATACATGCTTGGTTGGTGCATACTTTTTTCCTGTGTGACACACTGCTGTCCATTCTAGTGTGTTCATGAAATTGCATTTTATTTGCCAAATTGTGCCCAGTACTCTTCCTGCTGTTGCACTTGTAAATGTAAATACATTTGTACCCAGAGCAGGGTGATGTGTCATAACATAGATGGGGCCAGTGCATCATCGGAGAAGACAGCATGGGGAGATGTTGCATCTCTGGTTTATACAGGGAAAGAGAAATAGTATAAATAAATAATTCTCCATCCATGTACCAAATTCAAAATCAATGCAAGTAAGGCTAACTGTAGGCAAGCAAACACAACAGCTAGAGGACTCAGAATTTCAACAGCCAATATTATTTGGCAGCCAAAGTAGTATTTAGGACAGAAAACACAGGTTGGTGATCTGCCAATGTCCCATTATCAAAATTGATAGACATAAGTGGAGCTGAAATTTACCAGCATTTGACTGGCGGTGTGGGCTAATGAAATACATCACATAGAGTTTTATTATGCTGCTGACTGAGGAGACAAGTACGGAAGCTCTGAAAGCCCAAAGAAAAAACAAAAAAAATTAAGCTTTCTCTTGGGGGATCCTTTTCCTTTTAAATTCTGTCTAAATGAATTTCTTTCCCGTGCTTAACTCCTTATAATCTTATAAATAACAAGGTTTTAACTTTTTCAAAGTTCCATGTAGTTTTTTTTCCTACTGTGTATATCACAATAAGTGATGAGTAATGATGATCATTTTTCTAAGTTTTCTAAGTTCTGCTGACATCTTTTTTTCATCCGTTCTTATCTCCAGTGGTGTCTCCTAGGGCTGTCAGTTGTAAGATTAGCCGTGAATGGTTTTTCATCAGGAAATATTTGTCAAGTTTTACATAGTTCAAAATATCTGGCGCCTCGCGCCATTCACGCTCTATTATCAGCATTGTCTGCAGAGATCTGCCCTGCACAAGAGTGTGGGATAAGTTTGATTTATCGGTCAAAGTGGGCCGGTTGTTTTATGTGAGCCAGCTAATCCAGTTTTGGGTGTGTTGAGGTACATACACACAAATCAAGGGACACAAATCAAGCTCACCTGTCCACTCTTGGTATGTCTGTGTGTATATTTTGGTGGGGAGCTCTGACAATCAATATTACGTATTACTATGTTTAGTTAAAGTTATCTAACTATGAAAGACAATAAAAATGAGCCGGCTGTGTGCTGTTGAACTGACGACCTCTAGTGGCCAGATGGAAACTGGCCTGCTAACGTTAGCTTGACACTTGACTTGGCTGTTAGCTTCATGTTAACTGCCTAGCTAGCTTGTAGCTTACAACTAAACTGTTCATTTTACAAACACAAAATTGGTTTTCAATTGCTTGACATCGAGCAGAGCACAACGTCTTTGCTAGACTCAGTTTAATGTTGTTCAACTCAATGTTGTTCAATTGTTTGTGCTGCTGAACATTATTTCTCTCCACATGAAACATTTATATATATATATTTTTTTTTAAATTTGAGACTTTGTTACCATTACAATTCAGTTTTAAAAGAGATTTTGAATTTGTACCTCTATATGTTTTACTATTTTGTATTTTCTTTATTGAGGATAGCTGGAAAGTTGAAAGCAATAAGGCCATAGGGGATCAGAACTTATCCTAGGCCAGGAAGGGGTACATATTGCTCCAAAGATGAGGCTGTTAGGCACTACATTATCTGTGGGCATGTGTATAATTACTCTCTGTACAACCAGGACTGAACAAGAGCAATGAGAGAGACAAGGTGTGGCACGGTGGCGCAGACAAGGAGGTCCTGGGTTAGATTCCCGCCTGGGGCGCTATTGACTCTGGGGTGCCCAGGTGGGTTATCTCCCAGGCCTTTCTGTGTGGAGTTTGCATGTTCTCCTCCTATGAAAAATAACCCCATCTAAAAACATGTAGAAAAACGCTCTCCTGTCCTGTCCCTGACCACGACAAGATGTACAATTGGAATTGGTCCCCGGGCGCCGAAGAAAAAAAGGGCTGCCCACTGCTCCTGGCTGCCCCTGGAGGAAGGACGGCATGGAAGTCAAATTCATTCGGACAACCTACCTGCATGTACGTGTTGTGTTCGGTGGCCACTACCCCTTGCATGTGTGTGTTAGTGCATGTGTGTGCACCCGTAATGTTAATGAATAAATCTTCTTCTTCTTCTCTTCTTCTTCTTCTTCTTAAGATGAGAGGAAAGAACAGTGAGGACAGGAGAAGAGAGACAGCAAAAGGAGAGGACAGCAGACAGCCCCAGCAGGAGATAAGGAGGTGGGGGACAGATGAGTGATGAACACATTTTGTACATCATATATAGCCTTTAAAGTTTTATTAGTTTATTTTACACAAACTAAACTAAAAAAGAGAGACGAGGATAGAGGAGGCAAGAGAAGAACTCAGAAGGGAGGAGAGAGACAGCAGCAGATAAGACAGACAGCACACTATAATATATCACTGTACAGACTACTGTTCAGAGTGTTTACTGTGCTGCTTCATTTAGACCTATGTATATGTTCACGTCCAAATGCACCAGATTGACGCATTTTGCTGTTGAAATTTTAAAGACTTCCTCTCGGGGACAGATGCCCTCCAATCCCCCTTCTATGGCTCTCTGACTGCCTCTGGGCTGAGCCCTGGAAATGGGACTAAATGCACATTTGTATCAATGATAACATTCACAATCAGTTCATTAATTCCACACCTTGGATTTTTTTGGCCAAGCCCAAGCCTGTACTAGGCTATTGACCTGTAACCGAGGTGCAGGCTGAACAAGTTACCTGTTGGTAATTACATAAGATTTAGAGATAAGATTTATTCCTGGCTGTTAATCTTCTGGTACTGATGCAATGTTTCCCACACATAGGCGCATTTGTGTTGCACCACCACAAGATAAAAAGTTGGTCACTGCATAGAAATTGGTATGAATTGATCTCTAATGCGTAAGAGGTGCGCGTCACGTTGTGGTCTCTGTCACACCAGAGACTAATGTCACTCATCTGTTGTTTGTAACCACAACGCACCACACGCCGTTCTTCCTCCTCCGCTTGTGAGTCAGACTTCACCTGCTAGATGGACAAGGGCAGTCTGACGTAAAAACAAAACAAAACTGTGAGACAAAAACCTGACATCGACTCAACGACGGAAGGTAATTGTTAACATTTTTTCTCCAGTATTTAACTTTGATGTTACAGTCCACGAAGTGACATCGCCCCAGCTGCTAGCGGAGTCTATTCAACAAGACACCTAATCAAATAAATTAAATACAAATAATACACTCTTGTGCATTGAACGTTTTAACAAGGTTACATCAGCTAAATGAATTGAGAAAATGATAACTGACCCATTTATTACATCTATGTAATCTGACTGGAGTGTGACTGGGCTGGTCTCTTTCAACCACAGCAAGACGGGCCCTCATCACCAGAAAGATCCTGTTTTAAAGACACAGCTTTCTCATACAAGTTGTTTGGTGCTGTAATCACACTTGGACCTTAACCCTGGTGTGGGACTACTGTTTACTATGCTACATTCTTATCAATCAGCCAGATATTGATAATCACATTGCTTAAGAGCTTTAGATTCAGTGAAACAAATGTGGAGATGATTTTAACTCCGCATTTACATGCAACTCTCTGAATGGTATTAAAAATGAATTAGCAATATTTGATACATCTTTGTCCAAAAGGCATATTCCCCGTAGCAGTTGCTTGTGTGATTTAATATTGACAGCGTTGAAGCCAAGGCAAAATCATATCGCTGTTTTGTCCTTTCACATCTGCATAGTAGACCATGAACTTAAACCTATGGATCACACACATTAACAGACTAGCTAGCTAGCTAAGCAACATCATGCACCTTCCTCCAGAACTATTTAACTTGTTCATATTAACTACAAATAATAAACAACCGGTGGTAAGAAAAGTCTCTTTGTCTTCTCCTTGTTTTTCTACTTCTTCTTCCTTTTCTTCTTTGGTGGTAACAATCATTTCCAAAGACCCTTTACCACTAAGATAGCCCACACCATCACTAGGAATCAAGTGTGTGAAAAATAATAATAGAAATGCAATTTTTAATGTCTGTTTAAGCTCTGAAGCTAAGTTAGAGCTAAAAATATGAAAATATATGTGTTTGAAAGTTTTGTAACCTTTGTGAAAACCTCTTGAACATTTTTTATGAAAACAAAGCTCTTCATAAATATCGAATCTTTTATAGTGATGTTACATTTATTTCTATAATGGTTTACAAGACACAAGTAACAAATCATTTATGTGTGATTATTTGTGGATGGATTGTAGTATTTATTTGTATTTTTTCATTTCTGTTTATTTAATGACATATTTGTCATCATTGAGACAACTTTCCACCCATACAGTTCCCACTTCATTGTTGGGACAATGGGTCAAACCTGTACTGCAGATTAACTGCGCAAATAAATAAGGAAAGGCTAGTGAGCAGAAGCTGGGGATTGGGGCAAATCAATGGGGTCAAACAAGGAGGAGACCAAGGAGGGTGGGAGAGGGAAGTGGAGAGCGCTGTAGGTAATCAAGTGCATCAGCTGCATGTTAAACCCACAGGAGCCTTTTTCCCTTGAGGAAATGATTGCGCAGGAGCACAGTGAGTGCTCATCTCCTCCGATTGAAGTCCAGTATACCGTGACCCCACTGGCCCCGCAGACAAGCCCTGATTAGATGAAAAAGAAAGGGCTTTTGGAAAGTATTTTGTTCATCTTCACTTCATTTATTCGCTGTAACCGACAAATCGCAGAACCTGTTAACACATGCCTACACATACATGTTACAGGCGACATTTATGCTAGTCCTCGGTGAGTTCCCTTCCCAGTGCCAAACCGCTGAGTCCTGCGCTCGCTGCCGTGACTGAACGAGCCAAATCAAAAGTACACACTTGCTTTCTGTGAAGGTCAGCAGAGAAGTGAGTTTATCTGACCGCTCTAACCCTGTTATAGACACACAAACACACACACCTTCTCCAAATTCATTCAAGAACTAAAACAGTAAAGGGGAATCAAAGTAGACGAGGGACATATTGGATAAAATAAAGGTAGAATGCATTGACGATGAAAGCCACACATCCTTTCTTGCACAATTTTGCTAGCTTTCCTCCTCGTTTCTCTTACTTGTGCCGTGTTACAGCTTTCAAAACAAACAAACTACAGTACAAGAAAAGTGGCAGAGTGAGGAGGATGTTGTTTGTGCGAAGCCCAGAGCGGTGGCGTAAATTCAATTGATGTGAAATTCTGTTTGAGGCCTAAAAACAATGAGATGGGCATTATTAAGTGAAAACGGGGGAACTGCGAGAGTGGGAAAGCTCTACCAATTGCATTAGGACTGGATCTGGGAGTGTTGGTGCAATAACGGTGCGGAAGGCTGGGTCAGATTACAAGAGAATGATAAAGGGTTTAGTGGACAAGGAAGGCCCAGAGAGAGAACAAGCCAGACTGATTGAGAGGGTAAAACGCGCTGAAAGGTATTAGAGGAATAGGAAATGGAGTGAATGAGAAATAGAGGAAGTTAGAAAAGCAAGTGTATATGTGTTACACATGTGCGAGACAAAGTAAGTAATGCAGCATTACACCGTTATGGAAAGGTACTCAAAAACAGGTATGTCACAGAGAAGGAAAATGTGGTACAAAGAACAGAATCTGCAGTAAATTACATGTCAAGCACAGAGAAAGTTAGTGGCAACTGCGTAGTACTGCAAGGAGACTGCGGTCTGAATAAGGCGTACTGTACAAAGACCTTGAGAGGACAAAATGGCTTCCACAAGAAGGTGAATCAGCCTCACCTATGCATCCCTCTAGGATGACTCTGACTTCTTAATAGCTTCCTGATGTCTGGCCTTGCTGCCTGCCTGTCTGCTCTCTGACTCTCCCTGATAGTGGAAGTGTCTGAGAGCCACTCACTCAGTGTCCTTGCGTCTGCCAGGGCGCGACACACACTCATCGATACGTGAAAGATACACTCTCGCTAACAGTGGGGGCTAAAATTGAACTGATTTAATCAAGGCGCTCGATACTCACCTCACCTTCTGCCAAATGACAATGTGATTGAGGACATTAAATAGCAATAACAGAGTGCCACCATGTGAAGATGAACTCCCAGCCCGTTTTCAAATTGCCATCGTCATCTCTTAGGAGTCGTAGAGACGGAACAACAATACTTCGCCTTTGTTTTTGTTCTAGAGAAGTCAAATATTTGTGCCCATGATGTGGAAAATAATCATCTATTTTTTTCTTGGTATGTGATTCCTTTGAAGATCCTGTCCTCACAGCTGTTATGGAAGTTGCTTGTTTTTCCAGACATAAGAAATTCAAATTCATTCAGATGTCCTTCAGGAAAACAGTTTTTATAATTAGACTGTCATTGCAGTAATGCAATGTTAAATGGATGTTTTACAATTACAGTGTATAGAAAGAAATCTTTGGAGTTTGGTGGGTAGTTTAGGTTTTTGGACAATCGAACACTTTCAAAACAAAAACAAGCTGAAACATAGCCCGTCCTCTTGTTCCACCCTTTCCCTGCATCGACTGCTTCCAGGATCTAAACTTATTCCCTTCTCTCAACATCATTGATCCCCCCCCACACCCCCACTCTTCCTATTTCACAACAACTTCGTCCTACCGAGGATGTTGTTTTCTGGGGGATGGCTATTATAGGTTGTTTGGTGCTGACCCGTGGGGTTGTGCGGGCCCTCGTACTCCCAGCTCTTAGCCAAAGTGATTTCGACAGACACATTAAAATGCAAATTCTTGCCTGTGCACTCGTTGCCATTTTGTCACTTCCCCTCTCCTTGCGTGGCATGTTGAGTGGGGGGGGGGGATTAGATAGCTGGCCCTGGGTTGCATATTCAAATGGCCACCTGATTTCTCAACTGAGCAGCAGGTTTCGCTTTACATAGAACCCCTCTCTCCATTTACTGCCCATCATCACTGACTGTGGGAACCAAAACTATCCACGAGGCAACTCAGCAGTGAACTATCCACTTCCATCAGCCACATTAGACTTCTGGTGTATGAGAAGGCCTCGTCCATATCATAAGAGGGCACGTACAAAAACTGCAGTAGAAAAAAAGCAGCTCATTACCACTACTGTGTCTCTGTGCTTGATGGTAGAGGTCGATGTTGTCACTGTTGCCCTAGAGGGGTTACTGGGTTGGACTGGCCACTTAGCTATAATTACTATATAATGCTAAATATGGGCACAATAGGATAATATAGGTAATCAAGCCTATAATTAAGTGAAGCTCACCGCTGTAGCCTGTGTGCAGGCTGTGGTGTAGGTCAATAAGGTCACGTTAAAATGAACAAAAACATCATGAGATGCAGGACAACCCAGACAATAGCATGGGGAAAACCAATTTCCAACATGGCCATTTGTGTCCGGAAAGGACATCAAATGATGAACAGAATACATGCTGTCAGGATAAAGAATAAATATAGTCACAAGACAGGTTGATCATGAAATTCAGTTATCTTTAGCTACTTTACCATGAACGAACACTAACACCCAACAAAGTGAGAGCTGAGGCGTACTGGTGTGAGCCAGTACAGTAGGGAAGGTGGTGACATACTCATCGCTTTGATGTTAAGAAATGTACAAAAATAATATTTCCACAGCAAGACTGTCTTCATTATGCCTGTCTCTTCCGATGACTGCCCTCTTCTCCAGTGTGCCTGGGCTGAATGGCTAATTACCTGGATGAGGAGTGTGGGGAGCAGTCGACCACAGCAGCAACCTGTCGGCTGGAGTGCCTCCAAATGACAAACGCCCGCGGGGCTGTGCTGCCCAGGTTGAGCCTGTGTTGTCTTTACTAATTTACCCGAAATAGCTGCCTGCCTTGGGCTCCTCCATGGTGCCAGTGCTAGTGAGGAGCATCTGTTTTAAACTGCAGGGGCTATCGTAATCACACCGTGTGGTGGCTCTGGGTGGTAGCATGGCTCCCAGCTAATAATGCTGTACTTCTGGTTGTTTCTGACACTCAACATATCCTCAAAAGGATTTCACCCAGAGTCATGGGGAAAAATGTGTGTTTACATACTGCTGCCCTGTAAAGAAACTTGAGCCTATCACCCTCTGCTGTGGCCAGGGTATTTATTGTCATCCATAAATAATAATGTGGCCGAGGTACTGATCGACTAGAAGCCATGAAATATTAAACCATATTTAAAGCCTTGAATTAAACTTGCGTGGTAGGTTTTAAATCTAGCTCTTGAAGGTCCTGTGATGTTGCCAAAGTGCTGCTTTATTGTTTTGTAATATACCCTCATAGTATAATGTGAGGAAGCTCTCAGATGAACTGTAACAGCATTGAAACAAAATTACCCCTCCATTATGTAAAAAGATCAGATTAAAACAAACCCATGGATCATTTTGGCTTGGGTGGGATGAGGGTCAACACCAGCACATCAGCGAGAGAGAGAGAGAGAGAGAGAGAGAGAGAGAGAGAGAGAGAGAATTACTTGGAGTGTATTTGTAAGTGTGCACATGTGTGCATGTGTCTGAAATGACTCAGCTGGCCCCTTCACTTGAGA
>CABFOQ010031113.1:17447-34044 GCA_900660455.1 Gephyroberyx darwinii
TTTATTTAATGACAACAACAAATACAACAAAAACAACAAATATTTAAGTTAATTAATAAGTACACATTAGAATAATAATAGAGGGAAAGAGTGAGAAGAGAAAGAAAATAGAAGATATAAGAGAAAAATATATATATATTTTTTTATAATCTAGCACACACACACACACACACACACGGACTTCATCACTTACTCTGCTGTGAACTCGTGCGTGCCTACGGGGATGCAGTAGACAAACTGCATGGCGCTCCACAGACGGTGGAACTCCATACACTCGTCGACGTGCATGACGCCATTGGTGGGTGGAGGCCCGCGCCACACCCCGTCCTGCAGGAAGCTGCGGATGCGCGTCAGGATGACCTCGAACATGGAAAGGCCGCAGCACAGACGCTCTTTGGTCAGCAGGTCCCCCTCACGCGCAATGGCAATTTGCTGGGGAAAAGAGAGGCATGATGCAAAAGCATGAAAAAAATTAGAGAAGAGAACGAAAATATAAATTCATTAATAATTTTTTTTTTTTTAGTTTTTAATAATATATTACATACACCAAATGCACGACAACTAAGGAATAACTAAGACAATTAGACAATAGACATAGCAGGCTATACAATTTTTGACCACTAGGTCTGTCTGCCTCTATGCCTATCTGTCAGGCTTAAGGGGGGGGGGCTCACCTGTGGGGTTCCCAACCGCTCAATTAGAGGCACAAGGTGGAGAGGGGCATACTTCGCTTCCAGCCTCTTCATTCTCACCTCCAGACGCTCTCCCTCTGCATAACACACAGACACCGACAGTTAAGCGCATGCAGGGACACGCGCAAAAAACGACAATTAAGCTTTTCAACGGATACTCGACCCGAGTAGTTCGACATCCTTGGTAATTCTAAAATGTGGATGAATTGCTTTCAAGCTCTCTTTACTTATTTGCCTGATCCCCCTTCACGTACCTTTGATGTAGACTCTGGGCAGAATGTTCTGGAAGGGGGCTGCGTGAAGCAGGTCACACACTTCCTCCTGGGACTAGGGTTCAAACATAATAAGGGAAGGGGATGATTTTAAATCGAGAGCCAATCACCCACGTTGCATTATGGACATCTCTACCGAGCATGCAGTTAGCCATGGTGGGATGTTTATTGCTTATTTGTGAAGCACACTCACTTCTGTATGTTCTCCCTCCTCTTTTATTACTTCATTTAGGCCATTGTGCAAGATGGCAAGCCTAAGAATGACGAGCCTACCAAGAGTGTGAATGCATCCGTAATCATTATGTGATATAGTGTGTTTGTTATGTGTTGCAGCAGCTGATCACATTTCTTGGACATATGAAATCACGCTGGCATTTATCCGTTTATTTAGCTAGATGTTTTTGTGGTGAGTGTTAGTCAAGAAAACACAAGCAGTAAACCAAACTAAATACAGAGAAGCAGACCCTGAAATCTGGGCTGAAGGGTGATGGGCGAGAAGAGAGAGCCATGCAATGATAAATGCAAGACACACTGCACCGTACACTCACACACACACGCACACACACACATCTACAAGCAGTTCCAAACCAACACACATACAAACATGTCCACGCACTATACAAACACCCTATACACACACATTCACAATCAATGGCAGTCAAGAGAGAAATGAAAGAAACAGTGACAGTTGAGTAGTGTTATGTGAGACAGGCATTACAAGCGCCCAGAACCAGCAGAGAGTATGGAGGCAAAAGTGCAGAGTTGAGCACAAGACTGTACCAACAACCAACCAGAAATGCACCATCACCTCTGCCATGGAAAACAAGGACACAACGATTCTGTAGCACGCCAGCCAAATGTTTTACTTTATTTCTTTTCTTGATCGAATGTCTCTTTTCAATTGTTGTATTTAATTGCAGTTAGCTCTTTTTGAAAACCTTTCATTCGGTGATGTGATCCTGAGAGATTAATATCTAGATAAATAAACAGACGTCACAAAAACAGTCTCAGTCCTTTTGCTTCCATGGCTGTTTGGAGGTGAAACTCTGTGCCAAACTAAGATGGTGAAATAGAGAAAACAGAAACACAGCAGCCCAAACCAACAATAGAGATAAAAGAGAAAGACAAATCCGGTCTCTGTTCTTTTGTTACCAATGACAAGACCTAAATCCTTACCACCTGTGGTAGTTGCCAGCGTGTAATGAAAAATAGAGTTGCATTTCAGAAAGAGATCAAGATCAAAACACATTGGGAAACTCAGACTGAGGGCCTGACAAGTTTCTGTCCATAATATCCATCATTTAGGATGTAAATCAACATTGTACATTGGGCAGAAACCTTCAGGCACCCAGGATACTGGTCACCAACACAAAATCATGACAGCTGCACATTAGTGGTCCCTCTCATTGAGCATGCTGAGGGACCACAGGAGAAACCAACAGAATAGAGGCTAGGCAAGTAGTAGAAGAGAGAAAGACCTTTAGCAAGAGAGCAAATGGCAGAAAAGTATGTAACAACTTGTCAACTAGGAGGAAAGGAAGAGAGGACAAGGTACGAGGAAATAGTAATATGACTGTAATGGATAGTGGAAGAATGTCTCACCAGAGCTTGCTCAATGAGCAGGCAGAAGAGAATGGCGTTGCCCACCTCCCTTAAGCTCTGGAAGACATCTGTCTTCAGCTCAGCGTATTCAATAATGTCCTTGAGCTGGTGGTGGAAGAACTCCAGGATGCCTGTGATGAGAGAAGAACGAAATGTTCAGGGAAACTGGACACAACTTATCCACATTTTGTTCAGATTTGTGCAACCATTATTCTCATAGTTGTGATAGAAACCCTTTTATCAAAATATCTTTTTTCCCCCAATGGCTGAAATATAGCATAGTATAGCAGAACGGCGAGTGCCTACCAACAGCCCATAATGTCATTCCATTTAGGTTATCGCCTAGGGGGATATGAGAGTCTATTTCTATTGGTATGAATCAGAACAGTGTAAATGGCTGTGTGCGGCTGCCCCGACCCACATTTGGTCCATGCATCTGTCCCTGACAGCAGAGGATGGAAGGATCATTAACCTCTGACAGCAAGATCACAGACAGTAAACCAGGTACAGCCGGGTACAGAACATCAGTAATCTACAGATTATAGGGATATCCCATCTGACTGGCCTCTAATCTGCACAGACAGCTTGAGCCAATACGCAAGAAGGCAGGTAAGTAGTAAGTAGGCAGGAACAGTATGCATTGCTATTTTAACAATATTATTTGCAGTAATATGGCTTTTGATAACTCTTTTTTTATGAATGTAATGGAAACAGGTCCCTTAATGCAACTGCTGCAGATATAACCACATAGGTGCCTTGTTCATTGTGCCAGTGGGGTCTTTGAGCTTACCTGGGGAGCCATACTCATGGCGTGGCAGGCGGCAGATTTTGGGCATGACTTCTATCAGTGTTTTTACATACTGCAGTATGGTGCCCTGTAACTGGAGAGCGGGGAGGAAGATGGAACACGGCAGGAAAGGAGAAAAGAGGGTTTCGAATAGGAAAAGAAGAAGAGAGACATTGGTGTATTGAGAAAAGAGGGTGCAACATGATATTAAAGAATGCAACAGAAAATGACAGTAAATACCAGGCTCTTGACAATCTTAAGCAGCTCCTCCATTACTACAGCAATGCCTTGGTAACCAAGGAGACGGCAGATGGTCTTGAAATGAGGCGGGCCAACAAAGTTCCTGTAGGAGCTGTATATGTGGGAGTAGGCAATGTTCAGTGGCTGAGGGAGGAGAAAGAAACAGACAAAGGCAAACACTGTTAATCTGGAACAGGCTTTCTTTAGAAATACTGTCAGAAGCAGGCCATGTAGAAAAACCTCTGATCAAGCCATTATTTTCACTTTGACGATAAATTGTAACGTTCATGTGGCAATCCTATCTCAAATAAGTCGTCAATGACATCATACCTTAGACCCATACAGGTAGTAAGGCTGCACGTTGGCTGGCTTGTCTCGCTGAGGCTCCTGGGTGAAGGGGATGGCTGTGCGTACAAAGCTGAGGGAAGAGAAATGTCACAAAAAAACCCCCCAAAAAACAAACAAACAACACACTGACCAAATCCACACACTGACCGGTTTGTGGATCCATTGTAGCAGTAGTTGGGGAGGAAGTCAAAGTTGAGTTCCCAGAAGACGTGGAGCGTGATGCGTCCGTAGGGAGCAGAGACGTTGTGGTTGGCCTCGCGGAACATGGCGTCGAAGCTGTCCAGGGTCATGTGCTTGGACAGGAGCCGGTGGGTTAGTCTATTGATCTCCAGCAACCACTCTAACTCCTGTCCAGGAGAGATACAGCGAAGAAGATGGAGAGCATGAGAAAGTTGGTTTGAACAGACAGTTGATTTGAGGAGGCTGTGAAAGAGAAAGAACAACATCATGTGGATAATGTCAGAGTGGAACGCATTACAGGAGGCGTGAGGGTTGACACCGTTGTTTGTTGGACTGGTGCGAGAGAATGAGGAGAACGTGTACGGCCATACAGTTTTATCTGACCATGCTGGTTTGCTGTGTCCTGCTAGCGCCTGAGCATGCTCTCACCACTATGGAAGTGAGGTCCTCGCTCTCGAAACGGCTGATGGCCTGGTCCAGAGACTTGTACATGGCCGCTGAGATCCTCTGGGTGATCAGACGGTTCAAGTCAATAGAGCGCCCTAGCAGCTGGAAGACAAGCAGAGGGAAAGGTTGGGAAATATAACAGAGAGGTAATCCCAAGGTGCTGCAAGGTATTCCACTCAGGTCAACGGTGTTATTCAGTGAAATATCCCATTGAATGTTTCCTAAAAATCATAGCAAAAGCAGTTGTTCGTTTGGGTTACTGCTTGACATGCCTGACGGTCAGAATCCTTTAGATGAAGAAGCAGAACAGGAAGTAAGAAAGGAAAGCTCTAACGGAGACATTAGAAAACTGTCACAAAGATGGTGATTCTTTGTTTTCTCCAGTACCTGCACGTGTCTCTGTTTGAGCAGCGTCTCGTAGCGGTTTGACGGAGGGTACGGGATGATCACGCCATAGTTTTTACACTCTGCTCTGAAACGCTTGTCTAGGAGGACACTGTGGAACACAGAGCATGTGGTTTAGGCGTAATTCCTTTTTCCCCATTTAGTAGAGCTAGTTTGCAGAGACTGCTGTGGACCAATAGCTGTGAAAACATAAAGATCAGGTCGCTTCCCTTACCTTCCGGCCATTGCTTTGTAGTAGGCAAATATCTGATCAGCTAACTTGTAGACAAACTGATCAAAGCAGAGGTTTACCTGAAAACACGGAGCGGATTATCAAGCTACGGTTTGAAAGAACGTTACTGAGGTAAATATCAAAGCATTTGATTAATGACAAGATTAAGTCTACTGAGGACCGTCGAGACATTACCTCAGCCTCAATTTCATCATAAAGGAACTGTTTCTTGAACTTGGTGAGAGCATAGTATCCACTGTCGTTATACAGGTCTAGAGGGTACAGCACATATCTGGGAAAAGGACAATTGCGGTTACAATATTGTATGTTACCTGAAGACACAGCTAATAAGCCCAGTCACAATCTGAAACGTCATTGGAGGTTTGTCTTACTCCATCATGGAGGGCTCCTTTGTCTCCAGGATGTGGTCAGTGAGGATCCAGGGCATGGACATCTCGATGGGGAACTGGATTCTGCGGCCCATGGTCAGCTCCAGAAAGAATTCCCTGAACCACAGCTGGGACAGATCACAGCACTGTTGCAGGGCCTCTGGAAGTGGGAGGACAGGGGCGGAGAGCAGGGAAGAAAAGGAAGGAAACGGTTCAAAGTAACTACAAATCCAAAGGCATTTGAAAACACAGGTGAGGTGATTCCATCCACAAAAATGGTAATACACATTTAAGACCTTAAGACAGCTAATGATTGACAGTTCTTCATAAAGAGTTTTACTTTCATATCATTTTGTGAGAGTAGATTGTCACCTCCACCACAAAATGTTGCACTTCTCATTTTGGGAAGTCACTATTTTTGCTGTATGCTACTTTACGTAATCTAGGGTGAGTGAGTTTCTCCTCACCACTGAAGTTGAGCAGATGTGTGAAGAAAAAGGACTGTTTGTGGAAGTCTTCTATAGCCAGCACTATGGGTCCGTCCAGACTGCTGCGCAGAGTCTTCTTGGAGCCGCTCTTATCCGCTATCAGAGACTCGAGCATGGTGCGCACCATGTACAGCTAGGGGGAAGAGGAGACAGGCGAGAGGACGAGGAGTGAAAAAGACTTTGAAATGATATGCTTAGAAATGCGCACAATCAACTGAGAAGGAAATTCAGTAGGCTACTTCAGATTCATGTCTCATTCCACAGCAAAATCCTTTTGGTTTCCCTCCCCAGGCATCCTGTCCTATCCTGTCTTACCTGTGTGCTGGAGGGTCCTACAGCCCTGCGGGGCACCTTGATGTCAAAACCTCCTTTAGGGTCCTTCTCCCCCCTCAGACAAGGGTCATTGGGAGGTTCCCTCGCCCCCTCCCAGTCACAGATGGTCTTACGGATGGCCTGGAGAACACTATGGCAGACAAGAAAGGGATTTCAGATGATCTGTTTTTTTTATCCATGATTTATGTTTTAACAGTCATTTCTATAGTTGGTAAAAAAAAGTAGTAGTAGTCCATAGTAGTAGGGTAATGACTAAAACTATACCCTTGGCCGTTAATGGCCAATGATCCATCTAGGTTCATGAAATTTGGGGACATGCCCTTATGTCATATCTCCTTTCTCCCGGTGTACCTAATGAGAACATTCTTCTTCTTGCGTACTGCCTGGCGCAGAGGCTCTCTGAGGGTCATCTGGGCGAAGTCCTGCAGTGCTGCATAGATGGTATTCCTGATGGCCTGGTTGAACACCGACTCCATTCGGCCCATCAGAACCTATACAAGATACACCCCATTATCATCATTATCATTAATATCATGTTCGTCATGGTCATGAAGACTTCGTACTAACCATCAACTCAATATTGAGGATAATGTCCTCTAACCATCAAGACATTACTATCAGAGCTGATCAAATTTTCAGTATGGACACTTGACTGCCTGATATGGTCACCGTTGTTTTACCTGCAGTCCTTTGATCATGGCGATGACCTCCACCAAGGCAAATTTCTCCTCGCTGGTATAGTTATAACGCGTGGCCCGCTCATACTCCTCTGCTGTGCCTGGACAGTCCTTGTTACAGAACTTATCTGTGGGGTGGACGAGCTTCCACGAATACTGAGAGACAAGAGAGAGATAAAGGGAGAGGGATAAATGGACCACTGAGCAAGGACCAACGCCACAACAATCAACTCATCTACAATCGCAAAAACATGAACTTTTCATATCTCCTAAGCACACACGTACATGACAGTGCACACTGTCCCCCCCCCCCCTACTCACCACTTCCATGACATGTGTGCTCCACTTGGACAGCAGCTGCAGACCCCTCAGCGCCAGGTCAAACAGCTCCCTGTACTCCTCATCTGACTTCTGGCTGTCCAGGCCTGAGCCCGTCACCACCTCGCTGTTGCTGTAGCGCGCCAGCTCTGAGATGAAACGAATGTGGTCCTCTCTGATCTGCACCATCTGCTCACATAGGTTGTATTGTGGTGAGATGCTGCTTTGGGTGCACGTCCACCTAGACACAAAGAGGGGGGGGGGATGTGGTTAGGTCAGTTAAGCTCAGTTTGCTAGTGGTTGAGAGCATTTCTGCACCCATTCAACAAGTAAGTGTTACACTAGGCATATAGAGGGCCAGGTTTCTCTTACTTGGACTTGTTTTCTTCATAGTGAGCGCTGGTCTCAATGTAGCGTGACAGCTCTATCTGCATATCTCCAAACAATGGCACCACTTGGAGCTGAAATACAAAAAAAAAACAGGAGACAACGTCTCTCTCTAAGGCCATGCCTGCAAATGAATCACCAGACAAAAAGAGAAACAGAAAAAACTGAGAGCCTTACTTTAAAGAACTTGTCAATCTTGCTCAGGTTAATCCTCTTCTTGGCATCTAGTTTGTAGATGTTACTCACGTTCCCATCCATCAGGTACAGACCAAAGCCCATCACCTGACATGCAGAAAAACAAGATTGCTTTGCAATAGCATTGGATATTTAGCCAGTAGCAGCAATAAGTTTGGATCTTCTATCATCTATCATCCATCTATCAATCTATCAAGAGGCAGTCAGTTGTGTGTACCTTGAGCAGCATGTGTTTCTCACTGGGTGTCAAGTACATTTTGTTCTCATAATAATCTACACTGATGTTGACAATGTCTGCCAGCAGTTCCTCGTAGCCAGGAATCACCTCCAACTGTTGGTGCAGGCACTGCGCAGAAACAGAGATGGGACAGCATGTCACTTTGAACTAAACAGACAAAGGCCAGAAAGGGCTCGTTGTACTGCACATAGCTGTAAGCATAAACATTGATGATGTTGGATGAAAACCTTGCAGCTCCAAAAGGTCACATTTTGATTATTGAGAAAAAACGTAAATATTTGAAGACAAATGTATTTTTAATATTCTACAATTTGTTTTGGTCATTGCAAATGCTCGATCCATCGAGCAGCAAAACAAAACGCATCTGATCACTTTAAAGTGAACGAGTTGAATCAGTTTGCCAATGGAGCTGAATCGAAACTCCGTACAGTTCAGTGATGCACTTGCAAACAAAACGAGCTTGTTCAGAACAAAAAAAGTATTGCCTGCCTACCTTGGCAATGACTTCAATGCTGGTTGGCTAATCAACCACAATCACAACAAACTTACAAATTCTCAAACTTCTTTTTTCATTCAGTCATTATCAACATAACGTGACTCTCAGTTCAGTTGCTGTATCGGACATGGTTTCAGACTGTGCAAACCATTTCGGCATGTTGGCCACCTTTTCGTGAAAAGGCACCTGGGTAGCCCAAAGTGGTGTTGGCTATGAAACTGTCACTGCTGAATGAAATGAACCGGTCATGAATCAAATCTCTACTGTCGGACAGCCCGGAAAAAAATCAAGTTAGAATCAGTCTTCCCACCACTACTGGAGTATAACGAGACTGCCGCCAGTTTTATAAGACAATAGCAAAATGACGATGGTGAAGATATGACAGCATGCCAACCTGAGTGATCCTGTTGTGGTTGGCTAAAAACATGGAGAGATTCTGGGACTCTTGGATGGACTGAGGGTCGGCCATCTTCCTCAAGAATTGGGCTGCCCTGGAGACAAGGGACAAAAAAAGCAACATTAAACTTAGCTGAGCAGAACCAAAGGGTAGTTATACCACATCATGCACTATTGATATACCTATACAATCTATATCTATGAGTCTAGTGGAGCCTGTAACATTTTTACATTTATGGCACACTACCTTTTGTAGGCAGAGTGGTCGTTCTTGACGCTACACTTCATGTTCTTCAATTCGTCCAGCACGGCAAACATGTTGATGAACTTGCCCAGGGTGAGCAGGTACGCCTCCGACACAAAGTCCTTCCTTCTCTCAGCGTGGCACAGACGCTTCACCTCACTACAGAAACGTTCTATGGCCTTCCGCTGGGAGGACAAAGGATTTAAGACGTTTGGAATAGATTCAGCACACTTCACCAGCACACAATAGATTTAGAAAATCATTACTTTTCACATGCATGTAACTCTTGAACATGTATGTCATCAGATCAGCTCAAATGGGGGTTTTGCTCAGTACCTCCCTTGACTTTTCAAAAGGGACTGACACCTGCTGTGACATACATGGACACATACATGGGCACTGCCGTAACAGCCAATGTCTTACCTGGAAGTACATGAATTTCATGAGTTTGGTCACTTCAGGCTCCAGCACCTCCACCGTTTTCTCATAGATCTCCACTCTGTTGGGCTGCTCGTTGCATTTCACCTAATGAACACAAGATGGCGTTGTCACACAGCTTGAGATGGGTGTATGATGAAGAGAATGTGAAGAGAAACCTCTTCATCTTGTGGCTCACAATGAGGATAAACAATTTTATGTCACATTTTATATCCAGCGAATCACAAATATCTCTTATCATTTCAACAACTCTCTTCTTTGTCTGTTGGCTGATTGGTGTGAATAACAGTTGTTCAGTTGAAAAGAGAACTTGCATTGTTCACAGACAAAATGTGTGTGTGTGTGTGTGTGTGTGTGTTACCTGGGGGATGGCTCTGGAGCAGCTTCTCCAGGTGTAGAGCATCACGGCATACTCATGTCCCTCCTCCAGCATCTCATTCTGCCCAAACAGACAAAATATAACAGCCATAATTCACTGTTAATGCACAGCTACAGCAATTCTTTATTAATAATAATAATAATAATAATAATAATAACATTTATAAGTCTAGACTGGACGTAGCATGTGTCTTCCTTCCTTGCCTCTTCCTCCTTTTATTTTATTTATTGATTTATTTTTAAACAAGCCAGTGAACAGAATGCATTTGTATCCAACATTTCTAACCATTCACACATTCTAAGATAAAATGATATTTTGGAAAGGGAAGTTCCACTCAGAAGTAGGTGAGACAGAACTCCCTCTGGCTAAAGAAGGAGTGTCCTCAAATAGACTGGCTTCACCTCCATGGGACTTCCTGATTTAAAGAAGGTTAAATAAAGCGCTACTTCCCCTCTTTGCAGTCAAATCACACTCCCCATTCATCCCCCATCAGGAGGAAGAGGTTTAGTGATGTATGTGAGAGTGTGTGTGTGTGTATGTCCTGCCACAGGCCTAGCCAAAAACCAAAGAAAGGAACCAAACGATAAGCAAGCCACAAAAAACAAGGCTCTCTTTGAGTGTGCTTCTCACGAACGGCTTTGTGTTCGCTGAATCAGGGACAGCAAATAATGAAAACAGGCTCCAGATAATGAAGATGCCAAGACGAGACTTGAGTGTTTGTGCCACAATCTGGTGAGCCCCAGATTTTATCCCGTTTTGAGAACACCACGCAGACATTACACTACCAAGCAATATAATATACAGCATGATGGCAGGTCGTGACGTGCCATTTTTAGCACTTTTTCCTAAGCCTCTGCCTTACCATGCTGGAGTGGACTGTAGCTTGCTCTATATAACGGGCGATGCCAGTCACAAACGCATTCCTGTCTTCAAAGTTGGTGTCAAAGTTAGCCTGGAAAAGGAGGAGAAGCGGGGTTAACAAAATTGGGAAATCACGCGTGTGTGTGTGTACGCATGCATGTGTCTAGGTGCGTGTGTGTGTGTGTACCTGGTACATGATGGAGGAAGGAGGGGGTTCGATGCATGGCTGCTGGTCTGGGAGGGGCAGCTCTTCCAGCAGGTCCACATTGGACAGCGCATCCTCCAGGGTCACGTGGGTCGTCATGGTAACGAGGGCTCACTCACACAACACCCCAGTCTGACGGAAATAGACAAAGAAAGACATGGCGAGAGTGTGAGATGGGGAGGCAGAAGAAGCTTCATTTCAAGAAAGTCAGAAGATGCGAGACAGGACCATTGGGCTTTTCACAACACCATAAAATCAATAGAGTAAATGTAGAGGAACGGCTACCAATCACAAATGCATTCAAATATATGCTGTACCCACATAATATAAATATTTCCTACACTCCAAAAAGATGTCAAATATTGTCTAGGCATTGCTCCACTTCCTCTTTCGTAACCAGAACTGCCTGTGTTCATCCCTGCACCTGTATCGTCCTCCATATCGCTACAGGCCTCAATACATGACTCACTCTCAGGGGAAGTAAGGGCACTGTTCCCTTTTCACACACGTCTTTTACTAGAGGCTGATGTTAATGGACTGTATTGTTCAGACACTAGAAAACAGGGTAAGACCTTCTAAGAATCTTCTTCTTCTGAGACACAGGAAGGCAGGAAACCATTTGACAGCGAATGACATTTGGCGAACACAAAATGTCCCATCTTGCAGAAGCCCCAGTGTCAAATGCATATGACAAAAACAGTAGGTAGGCAGGCTCGCAGCAGGTAAGAAAACATTGTATTTTATACCATGCTATTGAGTAACTTAAAAACACCATGGAGGGTATTCCAAACACAGAAAAAATATATATTCAACTCATGTACAAGGCTTGATAAATCCATGGCCAACAGTATTATTCTACCCCATCCTGGACTAGATGGCTAGACCCCCTTAAAACCGTTGAACTCCTGTCTCCTCACTATAAATCACCAGTCCAGCAAGAAACTGTGTGTGTGTGTCTGTCCAGCCCACCCCTGTATCATGTGCCTCTTAGAAATGTGTGTTTTACCTCTGATCTGACAGACCGGGTTCACATGGTTGATAATCATCTTAATATTCCCAGCCAGAGAGAGAACACCGAGAGTGAGGACCAGAGATGAGAAGGCCAGGGGCCAAATGGAAAAGGGAATGAAGACCGAGAGCTTGCTGTGATGGAAGATACAAACCTAGACTGTAATAGTAATAGGCCTGATGACGGCTTAGTTACCAAATGTCAAGTGCGGCATAAAGTTGCAAAAGTGTAATGGATAAATTCAGTTTTATATGACATGGATAATGTCAGGTTATTGGATCCTATTCAGTCAATAAGCCATTTTTAATTTGTGCTGGCAGTCATCCATAGCCAGCCCAACCTCACTCAAACACAACAACCCTACGACGCACCAACCGGAGTCAACTAGCACCAACTGGAGTCTAACGGTAAACGCGCTATATGATTTCAACCAGGCGCTAGCTCCAATTACACAGATTTTGGAGTTCAGGTAGCTTTAACTCGAGGCTTTTATTAAGCGTCCCGATCTTCAAATTTGGCATGGCACCTTTACCGCTTAGGTCAATTAGTATAAGAAATCTCATTACGGACATTCACCCTGATGATCTGGTCTTTTCACTCTTGCCTTTTCTCAGTGACAGTCAGGTAACCCAGGCTAATCTAAACATGAGAATTAGGCTTGGCTAAGCTAAAGTGAACATATTGAAGCCGGACACAATAATAGCAGACATCCTACAAACCGTAAAAATCCTCAAACTGCCCCCTAACACACAGGCAGACTGCTATCTGCTTGTAGCCAGTGTGAGCGCAGACATACATTCATTACGACACACGTAGATAAAAGCTTACATCATAGGAGATAAATTGATGTTGATCATGCTCGCATTTGCAGGCGTGATATGATCACTCAGCGATGGAGCGAAGGAGGGTGGAGTATCCTGTCAAATTAAACCGTCAAGCTGTTAGCATGATCCTCTTCTTCCACCACCCAAAAAAAGTTGTCAAGTTAGAATACAGGCCAACAAATCGCTTTTGAGCCCAACTCAGATAGATGGGGCTGAATTATCAAAATGCTTGTGATAGACTTATTGATACTTTTGGCTGAATAAGCTGATAGGTATATCGTTAGCCTACTATTTGCAACATACCAATAGTGCCATCTGTAAGCTTATAGAAAAGGAAACATTATCAGAGGGGGTTTTGTCAAGCAGACAAACATGCTCAGTGCTATTTAACTCCCATCTGTGCTTGGGAATACAGACGCAGTGTGAAGTCTGGGTCGGCTGAATAAACTTTCCCATCCTGGACCAGACACTGTTCAACAGTTTGTGTGTGTGTGTGTGTGTGTGTGTGTGTGTGTGTGTGTGTATCTACACACAGCAAAAGGGCCCCTTCATTCCCCTCGGCATTCCTAGTAACCTAGCTATAGGCCTATGTCATGCCGGAACGACAAAGTCTGACCACAAAAGACAACAACTCTCTTTACAATTTCCGTAGTTGGACCGCTGGGCAAATCAAACATAGAAAATCGATGCATGACTAACAAGCAGCCAAATCATCATTTATATCATGGACAGTAAATGCCGTATGACCCACCTAACATCATTATCAATTGCTGGGTCAGATCTTCTAGGCCACGCCTTATGACACTACTAAACCCTAAGCATCCAAACCATACTTTGGATTACACAACCTCCACTCCACTGTCTCTCAGGCTAAATATAAATGAAATATAGCAACAAAAATAGCAAAGCAAAGACACAATCTCACTGTGAATGAGATACAGTGGAAAGAACGCAAAATGTGTTAACTGGATGGAAAACAGAGAGGAAAGGAAAGGTAAAAGAATAGTAGGCGTAAAAAATAGTGGCGGCTCAGGAGGAGGAGGAGGAGGAGGAAGGCAAATGATTCTCTCCAGACCCCAAAAAGACAGAAAAAAAACAGGAGAAGTAGTATGGAAAAGGGAAGAAGCAGCACGGGCATAGATGACACATAGTTTAGAAAAAAAATCCTGGATTTAGTGTGTTGTTTGGTACTTGTATGGTACAGCTTGCTCTGGGAGTGTTCATGCAATTCTAAATGGGGGGGAGAAAAAGGAAAGTGTGTCAAGTGTGTCCAGGGTCACACCACTCAATGGGATCTCCCCCCAGGCCTGCTCTGTAATATGTTATCATCCCCCAAACTCAGATCAGCTCTGATTGGCAGGGAGGAAAAGGAAACCTGAGCGCTCTCTCTCTCTCACACACACACACACTGGCTGAGGTATGTGTGCTTGAGGGGTGATTGTCATTTAGACCGTGGGTGACGCAACAGTCCCACAAAACTGTTGCGTCACCCATGATGTCACACTCCCCTTTTAGGTCCATCTACAATCTACAAATACATAAGCCTGGCTCACAAGACCAAGCTGAGACAACTCAATGAATGAATAGATAGCTAGAGGAGGGATGAGGTAAAGGCAGGGATGTAGTGGAGGGTGGACACACCTAAATCAATTTCCCCACCTTTTTATTTGCAGAATATTTTGCCCACCCTTTTTAGGCTGTCATATCGCTTTAGGACATGAATCCATAGTATATGTCATGGGAAGCAGTATCAAGTTATGAAAGCATGGGGTTTTTTAAAGGGGAAAAGGCATAAAATATAATTGATTCTTGTTTATATTGGTGGTTACAGTTTACCCATCTTTTTATTTACCTCTACATCACTGGGTATTTCTCAGTTTATTGCAGCTTTGTTGATAAAACAGCATGGGTAGCCTACTATTATCCTCCCAGGGCACCCTTGTGAAAAAGAACTATAATATATATAGAAGAAATAACAATACCCCAAAAAAATAGAACATAATACAAATATTACAGTAATATTTAAATCAAAAAGGAATATTATAGGAATATTATTGATAGTGGAGGAGATTTCAAAATAAAAATACCATAAACTACGATAAAAGGTCGCAAAAAACTCACGGCTGAGTAGGTCAGACACACTATGAGTCCCTATAGCAATAATACTAGAATATTGTAGTGATTTTTAGTTGAAGACCAACAGCGAAGAATCACCCTCTTATCATGACATCACCCCTTGATGAGGCGCATACACGGAGCCACAACTCGTTTAATCGTTAAAGTCAATATTTCTACCCAAACAACGTGACTTACGGATGTCTGGACGATTAGATCACGAAATTGAAACGGGGCATCCAATGAAAGAGTTCAACATAAATTCAAACAACAGTGTTAAGCGATCTGCTGAAACGGAAGTAGGTGAACCTGTCATTTGTACATCAGTAGCAGGCCTGCATGTCCGCCGCTACGATGACTATCGGGCTACGGTGCATCTCGCCGGATGATATTTCTATGGTGCCTGGTTACAGTGATGCCCGATGACCGATAGATCAAGGGGGCGATGAAGAAAAAAAATGATGAAAGAGGATGAAAGATTGAGGGTGAATTCACAACCAGCTAAAGAACATCTTTCGGCTTTATAAAATAGCCAGCATCCTCTCGCTCGGTGCAATAATAAGATATCTATATCATTACAGGGGAGGAAAAAAAGGTTTAGCTTTATGTGAATCACTTGCTACACGGGGACCCTCTCCTCACCCCACCCATCTCTCGGAGTAAGCTAAGATGCCAATGTAGGCTAACGGGAATCCCATTGATGTGTTAGAATAATCCGCGAAAAAAGAGGGAGACAAGAATCCGGTTCGTGGAGGCCTATTTGTTGAGGAACGGTGATGAATTTATTCTCGTGTGTGTGTGTTGTGTATGTGTGTGTGCGCGGACTGCTAAGTGACGGCAAAGATCGCACTACTATGCGAGAGAAAACGCCACAATTCACCGACAGGTCTCTCCAGCCATCACCATCACTACTAACGTTACACAGCGCGCATCGACCAGCGCACCCCGTACATCTTTAGTGGGGTCTTTTTTTCCCCTTCCGCGCTACATTCGCACATACCTGTAACTTGCATGTCCGTCCGGCAATATAAAATACGGGCGGACAGTGTCACGCTCTGCGATGGCGATCCAATGTTTCCTGAGGTTTTTTCTCGCCTTTTTTTCGCCGACTGATGCTCTCGTTTCGCCCAGTGCCTACCCAGAGCTAATCCACCCCACACAAAGAGCAGAAAATGGCTGCAAGTGCATTTTCTTAAAGGGACAGACACCATTCAGTGGAATTGGTGCTGATGCCGGGGCCTAGGCGTGTTGATTCAATGAATTGTAGTGTGCCTTATCATCCCTTCGCAAGTAGGCTTGGCTTCTAATAATGGTCAGGGAAAGCGGAATTTCTGCAGAGCTTTAACCTGTGGAGAGTACAAGCCGCTTTCAGACTTGCAATCCCTACATTCACAGGGAAATAGGAGAGGGGGGGGGGGGGG
>CABFOQ010031113.1:34064-55763 GCA_900660455.1 Gephyroberyx darwinii
GGGCATAATCAAGTGAACTTTGATCGTTGGCACAACATAGCCGAACGAAAAAACACTATAATATGTCTATAATATTATTATAGGGACCTGTAGTGTAACTATTGTACTTCAGTTTATAGTGACCTTATCGTACTTAATGTTTTATCCACTAGATTTCTATAGTATTCATATTGTATTTCTAAAGGGATTTTTTTTTGTAAAGTATCCCTCTAAGATTAATCTAAAAGATGATTATAGTCGGTTCAGTTGAAATAGTGTATGTGTGTGTGTGAGAGAGAGAGAGAGAGAGAGAGAGAGAAAGAGAAAGAGAGATGGTGTACACATCTGCGGCTGAGGATGGTAAAATTCAATCATATGTTATATGTGGTTAACCTGGCACTTCCAGTGTGCCTCAGTATTGCACTGTTTTTTATACTGTTTTTATGGCAGCAGCACGATATCGGTGTAATGTCTGTATCATTGCCTATACATACATACATATATACTAATACATTAGAATTAGAATGTCAACTTGCTTTACCTACACACCAATAAGAAAAATCAATGTTGAATAAACACAATTATGACATGTTGTTTGCTTGTAACAGTACTTTATGTACACAGTTCAGCCATAAACCTTTTTTTCTGTTTCAATGTAAAACAAAACTGATTCCCTGCTTGTGACAAGTAAGCTAGCACCACTTGTGCTCAAACAAATTATTATTGTCAAGGTCTTAATATAATTAAATGGGTTAAACAATATACACATCTTACCCATTGAATGTACAGAGATCTTATACAACATTAAAAGCATTTAGAAAGACTAGCAGTGAGCTCAGCAGTGTGAATGGTTTGTGTGTGCCCTCTAAAGGACATATACAGAATCTACTACAGCTACTGAAGCACATGTTAGATAAAGTACAAAAGTTAAGGGGTTTAAAAACTGCCTGTGGAAAATGAAAATTCTGGTCTTGTAAATGTATCACATCCTGCACACACTTAAAAAAAAAAAAAAAAAACATTTGACAACCAATAGAAAATAAATCAATAAATAAGATAAATATATTTATTTTGTACACAGTGGCATATCGTACTCAACATGAACTCTTATCCTGGTTCACAGGTCTGAGAGGGAGGCGAGCTCATGCAGCAGGAGAGCAAAGGCGGGACGATCTTCTGGTTTCTAAGTATGAGAAGAAGGTGTGAGTCACAGTTTGGCCACAAATCAGAGAAAATATTTTCCTTTGGGTGACACTGTCTAATATTTAGTGTGCGTAATTGGTTCTTGTTGATCCCCCATACCCACCTCTTTCCAGCACCACTCCATGAGCTGGTAGATGGCCTCCGGGGCCAGGCGAGGCTTCAGTAGCCTCAGGCCAGCTTTCAGGGACTCCACCACCTCATTATTATTGCGGTGCTCGTAGGGCAGTCGGCCCTCGTTGTACACCTCCCACATCAGCACGCCTGAGAAGGGGTGGACAGAGAGACCTCAACTGTTAAAGGAATACACCCAGTTTTAGGTAGATTGGCCTGTTGGTCAACTTAGCCGTGAAGTGATGGAGACATAGACGTCAAACTGATCCACGCGTACTCTATCTACTCCATAGCAACTAGCATTAACCTGAAGAAAACTGACTTTTTGGTCCTAAAAAGTTAATGTTTTTTATTATATGGCGTTTACATTCCTACATTTCCTACATTAAAAATGAAATATCACTAAATATACCTGATGTAGGGATTATTTTTGAAACAATTTCATGTGAGCAACCACATCTGATGCAGTCCTTTTTACCTGTACACAGTCTCTCCTCACCCACCATGTTTACTTCCTATGGAACCAGGTAAAGTAGTCCCTTGTAGTTTAAAACAGTACATTATTTTGTATAATATTTTGTGTACATTTTACTATCTACTATCTCAGTTCTCATTTTCTCACTTTTGAGGTAATGCTAGTGGCCTACTATCACTCAACATAGTGTATGCTAAAGTGTTAGCGTGGAGCAACCAGAGCAAATGATCTACCGGGGACACAGAGATGATTTTGATGTTTATGTTTTTATCACGAGTTTACTTGTTTTTTTATTTCATCGCTGTAGGTGCAACCTTGAAATGTTGTTGTATGATTTTAAAAAAAAGGGTTGGAGAAAAACATATTGTATGACTAGAAAGACAGCAAGTCAGACAGACAGACACAATAACAGGAAGGCAGAAAGATAGATAGATAGATAAACACACCAAACGACCAGACGTCAGACTTGCTGCTGAACTTGCAGTAGTTGATGACCTCTGGGGCCGACCATTTGACAGGGAACTTGGTGCCCTGGGAGCTTGTGTACTGGTCATCAAAAACAAATCTGCAGTAGAGAGAGCGGACATACACACACACACATTATCATTACACTATATACTTGTAAGGAGGCTTTTCCAGAAAATAACAACAGTTCCTGATTTAAAGTTTTAGTTCTAACACAATATTGTGGATTTATAAAGGGTCTCTCAAATAATAGGCAAGAACCATACCTGGTCATGCCAAAATCAGACACCTTCACTTCATTGTTCTTGGAAACCAGACAGTTCCTGGCAGCCTGCAGAGGAAACGGGGGCAGAGAAAGCATAAACTACGTTAATAGCTCTGATACAGAAGCGTATTGCAAAAACAACGCTGATATTTGTTGCGCTACCAGATCTCTGTGGATGAATTTGGAGCTCTCCAGGTAAGCCATTCCTTCGCTGACATCCAGACACATCCCTAACATGACATCCTGAGACAGCTGCCCTCTCCTGGCTCGCAGGTAGTCTGACAGGCAGCCGTTCTCCATGAACTCAAACACTAGACACGAGGGAGAATTCTGGGTACACACGCCGTACAGCTGAACCAGCTTACAGTGGGACAACCTCCTGTTAACACACACACACACACACACACACATGAGTGGCTCCATTTAACTTTGCTCGATTGATAAGACTTAGCATCATGAAGTGCACTTACGTCATGTTCTTTGCCTCCTCTTTGAATTCCTCCTCTGACATAGCCCCTTCTATCACCATCTTCACAGCCACCTTCCTTTGTTTCCATTTCCCCTCCAGCACCAGCCCAAACTGGCCACTGCCTACCTCCTGCCCCAAGCTCAGCTCCTCGGGGTCCACCTCCCACTGATCTGCTAAGCGGAAAGAGTAGAAGTATAGTACCCATAATCCCATTCGCTTGAGGTGAAATAATCACAGGAGCAGATCACACATCACACAAAATGGGCGAGCGCTTTCTTGGAAAATGTGTCTCATCGGCAGGTCTTTTCACCGGAGCAGAACTTTGTGCATGTGTTGTGGTTACATCGCCAGGGTTATAGTATCATATCCAATGTCCTTGATTTCATAATGTGTATCAAAAGTCACGTACTCTCCATTTAAGATTGTGCAAGATGATGTCGTTTTGAGCGCCAATTCAAACAGCTGAGCCGTCTTTGCCACAGTATAACTTACCTTCTGAGAGTTTAGCGGGGTCCTGGGAGCAGCCTCTGGTTTGGGAGACAGGGTGCCTCAGACGTGTTATCAGACCTGCAGAGTTCATACACACACACACACACACACACACATATATATATATTAATTTCTAGAAGAAGCAGGGCAGCACAAAAAGCTGAAAATTAAGTCGTTTAAAAGGGCTGTTTGAAAGATTTGGCCCATTTTTGCCACCCTGATTGGGGGAAATGAAAATATAAAAGATACAATTTTAGCTTCAGGAATTTTGTGTGCAGTGCTGTGACACACGGTACGTCAGCTCAGTTACCTGCGGCGTTGTGTTGGTGGTAATAGATGAGCTCAGGAATGGTGTTGAACAAGTACTTCTCTGCCAAGTAAAATGTGGAACCTGTTCCTGTCTCTCTGATCTGGTAATGCTTCACTCTTGGATTCTTCTCCCCATTAGACCTGAAGGTGTAGAAGAGGCATTTCTATGCTAAGAACCACATACGTATACAAAGATAAAACTGAATGGAACTTGCATGAAATGTATATAAATGCTGGGGATGTGAAGAAGTGGCAATAGATAAACAGTATGAGGCAAGAGAAGTGCAAAATGTTTTCCATTCAGTTTCGTTTTGATTAGATACCAGTCCTACAGATCTGTTTGCACAGATCCGTATCACTTCTAATCCATCTACAACCACACAGATATCATCCAAATGCTTAGCATCTGGTTTAGCATGACATACAAGAGAGATAAGCGGGAAACAAAATTACCCAGGTGCTTTGGTGAAGACCGACACTGTGTAGACTCCTGCATGTCTGGAGTCACGCACCATGAACGCACCTTCTTTCCCCTACAAACAAAAGTGTTGAAACCTCATAGGAGCATCAAAACGAATGCATGCAGTTGGAATAAAGGTTTTGCAGTTGTTTGGTGATGGTTTGCTGCACCTCATACCAGCACTGTAGGCTGGTGGTTGTTAAACCAACAATGAGCAATGGATAGCCATTATCATACCATTTTACCTCATGCTTGCAAAACCAAGCACACATTTACTGCAGGAAGTGCTGACATTGTGGTTTTTAAGACATTTGATGTATTCTCACATTCTCCCCTGTATGTGTGTTTGCATTCATCTTGCAAATGCAACATTCACTTAAGTATAGGACAGGTGGCACAATCAAACTTATACACTGACTCATACAGCTACTATACACTACAGTCTACTCACTAAATATTACTTTCAGCAGCATTCATGGAGCAATGTAGCACAGTGTTGGATAATCACTGCATCCCAGACTGAAAAACTGTTGTTTTACCTCGGTCATCAACAGATCCTCTGCTTGCCCTCTGGTTATGTCTTTGTTGTACCATCTGTGAGAGAGGACAAATGAACCAAAGTAAAGACCACGGTCATTTCTATCAGAGGAGATACAATTGGAATGGATTCACATTAACCTGCAAGTTAATATTTTAACTTGAAAATAAGACTCACTCGAATCTCTCAAAGTTGGTGCCAGATTTTTCCGCGATGTAAGTGCTGGGTACAAAGCCTGTGTTCCTTATGAGAGATGGGAAAAGAAGACACATTGTATATCTACAGTATTAAGATGTTTATAGAGACTAAGTGCTATTGTTTGCAGTGCAAACAGTAAATGACAATGGGATGAGTATCTTATATTACCGTACCCCCTGTTATCCTGTATGCTCCACCAGTCAGAGTGGGAAGTGTCAGTCAGGAAGTACTCCTGGTCTTTCTGAAGCGGCAAGTCATTGTCTCCAATGGGTGTGTAGTTCTGGAGAGCCACTACCACCCTCTGCCCTGGATCAAGCAGATGCTCCTGCCAGACAGAGAAAAAAGAAAACAACTTTAACTCATGAGTTTTATTATTTAGAAATACACTGGAGCCATCTGGCCATTGGCACTTCTATTATAGCAGTACTGCATGTTAGAAAAGTCTTTCAACAGTGTATTTTCAGCATTTGTTAGCATTTGTGAATTTTTCACATGACCTCTCCATCAAGAGATATTTTCAACAAATGTTGGCTGGTGAAGAATAATACTGTAATAGAAATATTGTTGTTTAGGGAACTTGTACCTGTGGGTCCGGTGTCTGAGGGAGAGGCTTTTTAGACGCTGTGGAACAATCAAAAATATTAACTTGGAAAACTCTCCAGACAGATGTGCATATTCACATAACAGTGATTTTACACTGAACTTTGGAGAATATTGAGATAATGTCACACTACTGAATTTAAAAATAATAAATGGGGCCCTAAAATTTCCATCCTAGCCAAATGTTCAAGAGAAAGCGTTGAGTTTTGTAAACGCCTGTCACATTATTTATGTGAGATTTTCAGGGGTGTAAAGTACTTGAGTAATTGTACTTTACGTTACTATATTTAAGGACTATTTCGGGGGATTTGTACTTTACTCGAGTATTATTAGGTTTGTGTACTTACTCTTACTCAATTACATTTTCACGAAAAAAAAGATACTTTTTACTCCTTACATTTAAAATTCAGACCTTCAAACTATTTGTTACAAATCTCGCAGGTCCAATGAACTGCGTGGTCCCCTAGTCCTACGATGACACCGACTGAGCTGCCGTGTGCTGTGATGCCCCACATCAGATCTGGATGTCCCACCATAATAAATTTTTATGAACTCTTTATTTGCTGCTTGCCCAAACTCGGCCCAACCGTCCTGGTAGGGGGATCCCTCTCTGAGTAGCCCCTCCCAAGGTTTCTTCCATTTTTCCTAAAAGGTTTTTTGGGAGTTTTTCCTTGTCCTCTGTGAGGGTCTAATGTTGGGGGATGTCGTGTACTAACCATTTATTGTTTTCACATGTTGGGCACTGTGAAGCCCTAGAGACTGGAATGGTGATTAAGGGCTGTATAAATAAATTTGATTTGATTTGACTTGACTTGACTTTATAAACTTTAAATGAGTATTATTTTTTTCACTGGCCGAACTATTAACTTCCCGGCCGTACTTAAAACAGCCAATAACCTGTCCATGCTCATGCTGATTGGTCCTTGTCCAAGACCAGAAAGCGAGGATCTTTAATTATAGACATCTGCTATCAGAATATGACAGTCAGAGAAGCTGCAGAAGATGGCCACTAAGTGAGTGATGAGGACGAAACGGTCGGCACCCTAGCCAGTATCTGGTTTGGTAAACACTGGCTAGCTGAACCCATTTGTTTCCACTAGCATTGCTACAAAATGCAAGCCTCCAGCGGACATTTTCAGTAATTTAAAAATGCTTTTCAACTCTTTGACAAGAACCTTAGGATGTGCAATACTGAACCCAAGTATAAAAACTGAACTATTCCTTAATTTTTGTAGTCTGTAGTTTGGCCAATGTAGTTTGATGAATGCTGTCCATGTTAGTTTACCTCAACATGTTCAGATTCTATGGAGAAGTGCATTAAAGTAATTTTAATGGAAAAAAGTGTCCCTTGTTCTTTCACTTCAGCATTGTCTATCCATTGCAACAATAAAAAAAGTTTACTTTTTACTTTTTAATACCTGAGTACATTTAAAAGTAGAAACGTTTTCACTTTTACTCAAGTGTATTTTTAGCTAGATACTTTGACTTGTAATTGAGTAAGGGTAAGAACCAGTACCCACACTTTAACTTAAGTAGAATTTCTGGGTACTTTTTACAACCCTGGAGATTCACTCTGGTCTCCCACATTTGGGTATGACAGCTTCACTGGGGCTAAATCTAATAAAATGATATTCCCTCTTGGATGAAAATATCAGTGGAAGAGAGAGAGAATACAAACCATAACCCGTTGGATCATATTCATTGCAACCTCTCGCCAATTTCTCTGTTTGGTGGCAGCATTTCCATTTCCCATCCATCCAGAAGTTTGGGTGATATTTTAGAACTAACTTGTTATACTTTGTCTCTATATAGGGAACAAAAGAAATGTAGTTTGAGGCAAACGTATACATGAAACAACAAACTTTTCAATCTGTTATCCGTAGCATTAAGATTCACCATTATCTGTTGCACTTCTACCATAACCTGAAAAACGAAGTTCCAAAATTGCTTACCCTCTTTGAGAGCTCTGACCCATCTCTGACGGCAATCATTGTCTGGGGCAAAAATGTAGAGGTAATGGTTGTCATGAAAAACCTGTAGAGACATTTGCATTCGAAAAATGCAACTTTTGTTCTCTTGTCATATAGGCATTGTGTTATATAAACACACTCATTTTGTTTGTAATGTTAGTGCATTGATTTATTCTTATTTTTAAGATGTGTATTTTTTGAGAAATTGTGAATGTGTCACCTTACCTGGAAAGGGTACTTATAGCTGCATGGAATGGGGACATCACTACACACAATTTCCACACACTTAATTCTGGACAGCTCAATGCAACCTTTCAGCGTGGGCTTTTTCTGAAAGGATTAATACTTCCTTTACCTCATGTTTGCTACTCTCTGTGTTACCCATTTGATTTAGCATTATAGTAGTTTACCGAGAGGCCAAATTTCAAGACAAAAGCTCATAATTAGTTGTATTCTTGTAGTTGCTTCTTTGAAAGCATACACACTTACCCCCGGACGACGTTCGGAATACTTCAAGTCTTGGGTGTCTAACACAAAAAACCTCTCCTTATAGTTGCATGGTGATGTCCTTCTCTTCTGTTGAGATTTCTTGATCATTGTCCCCTTCAAGATAACCCTGGGGTACATGGTAAACGGCTATCTGAAACACAGTGACAAACAGAGACAGGGATTTTGGCTTACAGGGGAGAGACTGAGAATTTAGGGGTTGAGAAATGAAAAAAGTGGAGGATGAATTTCCGGCGGCATAAAGTTGCTACACTATGTAAACCACATCCTTTAGTTAAGGCAAGCAATGCGGGGTGCAAGCGTGCACATGCCAGCACACACACACACACACTTTCACCGACTATGTTGCAATAAGCCTAAATAGTCTGTAGTATCTATAAATTATGTATGTAAAATAATACATAATAATAATAAATAATACACATTTGTTACCCATGACTACACAATCTAAAAAGGAGGGGGAAACTACAAGGTTGACCATTGATGTTGTTTAGTATTGATGTTAGCTTTCACTAAAACTTCCAATGAATTGATCTCGTTGCAAACTAATTTGTTACAACACTATTACTCAGAAGGCTATTTTACGGATGCATGTTGCAACAAAATAAGGTTTTGAGCTCGCGTCCAAATATTACGACCAATCAGCGTTTGGTTTGTTCACCAAGCACGGACCAATCCACGCAAGCAATAAATTATTCCAAGGAAGGTCCAGCCAATGAGATTGGAGTATAGAGGAACGCTTACGTGAGACCGGTTCAGCAGACCCGTGGAAGTAGGAATTTACTAAATGCTCAATAAATAACTGTTGTGAAATTACATATCTAAAGAATATATTCGGCAATCGAGGAGTCATTTGAGAGGTGTGTGAAAGTTTCGTTAGCGCCTTTTCATTTGCGTCGTCGTATGTTGTTAGCTTCAAGCGGTAGTTAACGTTACTGACTCTACTAGAAGCAACCATGCTAGCTAACACTAGCTATATACGCTAAACTATAACTTATTACTAATAAATTAGCTAACCCAGCAAATTTGGTGGCTACGTTTGAACATTTTTTACGTCTTTCTGAAGAGTCTGGTAAGCGAACTGAGATTCAGTATCAAGGATTAAGGTTGTTAGCTGCTAGCTAACGTCAATTATGATAATCAAGTAGCTGTCGCTAACTAACTAGCATTCGTTCACTAGAATTCATTCGTTCTGGCAACTTGCTTTTTCCTGCGTTGGTCCTCTTTAAAGAGTGTGTTGTGAATGGATACCATACGTACTGCTCTCTCTTTTTACGGGAGAGAACGTCTCTTCCAGCTCCCTTGCGAAATCTATCAGTTTAATGTTGATGACATTAACGTTAGACCTTTCCCGAATCGTTAAGGTCTACTGGTAAATTCGGCATACACGTGATCTACAAAGCAGCACTTATTTTAATTAAATGGCAACTTTTAAAATATATTCACACTGCTTGCTACCGACCTCGATGTGTATTTTGGTGGAACAAGATTGTAGGAGTGACAAACAAACCAGATAAGACTATGATACACCTTATTATGCCACTCTTTCAGGTCACCATCATGGGTGAACCACAGCAGGTGAGTGCCTTACCTCCCCCACCGATGCAATACATCAAGGAGTACACAGATGACAACATCCGCAAGGGTCTGGCTCCCAAACCACCTCCACCCATCAGAGACAGCTACATGATGTTTGGCAATCAGTTCCAGTGTGACGACCTCATTATCCGGCCTCTGGAGAGCCAGGGCATTGAGAGGCTCCATCCTATGCAGTTTGACCATAAACGGGAGCTTAAGAAGCTCAACATGTCCATCCTAGTCAACTTCTTGGACCTGCTGGACATCCTGATCAAGAGCCCTGGCAGTATAAAGCGCGAGGAGAAGCTGGAGGATATAAAGCTACTGTTTGTTCACATGCACCACCTGATAAATGAGTACAGGCCACACCAAGCTAGGGAGACCCTGAGGGTGATGATGGAGGTGCAGAAGAGACAAAGGCTAGAGACAGCTGAGAGGTTCCAGAAACATCTGGAGAGGGTGGTGGAGATGATCCAGGGCTGCCTTGCATCTCTGCCAGATGACTTACCCCAGTTGGAAGGCCCCAATGGAGCTGTGGATGGGACGAGGAGTGGGTCTGCAGCAAGTAGTGTTGTCGGCTCTTCTGGGCTAGCCCCCAGACTGAAAACAGAACCTATGGATGTAGAGGAGGCAGGGGCCAGCTGTATGGCAGCCGGTCAGCAGGACAAGAGCATACCTGTCTCAAAGAGGGACAAAATATGGGACAAAGACGCTGCCATGTGCAGTATTATTGATGAAATTGCTTAAATTTTGTATTGAGTAGTTTTGTTTGTTTCAAGTGCACCTCAGTTGTAAGAGTTATTTTGTTTATTGTGTATGTATATTTTAGTTAGCCTAGTTATGATTGTTGTCCCTGTGTGTTTTGTTTTGTTTTGTTTTTAGCCAAAAATCTTCAGAAATCCTATCTTGAGTTGTAAGATAACGTGCATTTAAAAGCTATCCAGTAATTGATATCTAACAACACCAAACAAGATAGCTGAAGATTTTACAGGTATAAAAAACATTTAAACATTTGAATTTCATTGGGCTGAGATGCTGCCAGCTTTCAGCTTTTGGTAATAAATCCAATAAAAGCAATTTACAATTGGATTAAGAGTCACACTGCACACTTTTATTTTAACATATTTGCAATGATATGATGACGGTCCTTAAACTTCACATGATCGATGGGTATAGGACAAGTACAACAAGAGTGTCTCTTCCATGGGTTTGTCTTCCTTCTGTCCTTTCAAGTCTAGAAGGGTGTCACCGTGTCTAACCTAGCCTTGCATTGCAAGAGAAAGTGCTCAGGGAAGGTTCACATGTAGGCTGTAGTTATGTATTTGCAACTCTCCCAAGCACTTCCTCCTTAGGTTGTTAAAACATACAAACAATATTAAGTGTTGTATCACCCGGTCTATGTAACAGGTTCTTGTAGCAGGCTATTCCTGCTCCTCCTGAAATGAAAACCTTGCATCAGGCTGCATGCTCAGCTCAGTTTGTATAAGTACACTTTAGTCAGATGCAAACAATACCACAAGACCTGTCCTTATTACAGCACTGGGCTAAAAACCTAAAGGGGTCAGTTAGAATATTATTAGGTCTATTCCTGTGACCTTGGCCAGTACATTAACGCAGTACGTCTCCCACTGTGTGTGTGTGTGTGTGTGCTATGACATCAAATTGCACTTTCTATAGATTCTGGTCATTTTTCAAAACGAACACATTTTGGCAGTACCCAGCGTGATTTTATTTATTACAAAGTGAACACAATTTGTGTTTCAGGACTTCAGAACTAGCACTACTATGGGATAAAGCTGCAGAAAGCTTCACGTGCAGTCTGTGAGTGCAGAGGTTGTCTGTGGCAGCACCTCAAAAGAGTGGTGCTTGGTGGCATTACTGTTGTCTGGATGCAAGCTGTGAGAGTTTTCACCAGTTAAACAATTCATGATCATAGGAATCATTTTTGGGATAAATTGCCCTAAAATTGTTTATATTATATTCTTTTTTGTTGAATGATTGGCATGACTGCTTAAAGCATTGTGCTGCAATTCTTAAAGTGACTCATGTCAAGCCAAGGGACCAGCGTGTCTGACCGGGCTTATGTAAAGTCTGATTGTGTAAATTCAAAAAGTCACTAAACAGCCCTGACAACCAGAGGTTTCACCTGACTTGTATAACTGTTGTAGAGATATGTTTGTTATGACACTGATCTGCCATGCACTACCCTGCAGTGCCATCAACAACAGAACCCAGACTGTATTTTTCATGAGCACTAACTGGATAACTTCACTGAATTCACCTTTGTTTCCAGAGCTGAACTGCTAGCGCTCTTTATCATTGCAATCGTACAAGCACACCAAAGTCTTCATGTATAATCTTGTTGAAATGTTATGGGGCAAGCCTTGGTAAAGAGATGTGCACTAGTGATAGGTAACTCATAACTCTGCCACCCCACCCCCTGGTTGTTTTTATTAGTGAACAGTGCCAGGGACCCCCCTAGTAACTTTACGGGCCTCTAGCGCTCTTGCACTTTACATTTTCAATGTCATAATATAACAGAAGAGGGTAAACGACATTAGCAACTTGTTTGCCTCCGGGTTCTTGTATGAATTTAAGTATAAACGAGAATTTCACATTGTCGCAGAAATTGTGTTATGAAACTCGGCATCACCGTGTTTCACAACAGGGTGGCAGGCCAACCTCTCGTCCAATCGGATTGCGGCTGCGGACTCACGTGACCTTTATTTTTATGTAATGTAATGTGTTAACACAGTAACCCATAGTTGTGGCTGTGGACAGTCGGGAATATACAGCCTGTGTTAAGAGCGCACGCGGGAGAACTTTAATTTATTAAAAGATAAATTTTTCAGTTTTTAATATTCTGGTCCGCTTCGTTGATGGAGTTCGGAGCGGCGAGAACAACGGCGCACGGACTGGAACCGGGAGTTTCTAGTTATCCTGCTAGAAAAGGGAAGACGTTATGTGTCCCCAACCAAAGACTTAAGTTATGATTGACAATGGATAATATCGATGAAAGAATCGGATGAGTAAGTAACGGAACAGTCAGACTCAAGGACAAAGCCGATCGCTCAAACCAGCAGTAGACAGAAACTGATGAGTTATCGAGGAGGGGACACACGGTATATCTCGCGTCAGTGCTTACTTATATCGTCCTTTTAAATTCCCCGGACAGAAAAGCTTCCCGTCCGTGATCTGCTAACTCGAAAATCCCGCAGCACTTCTTCCTGCGGGACGTTTGTCGTGGGTGACATAACCCTACCACCATGGATCTGCTGGAGTGTCCGATCTGTCTGTTCCTGATGTGTGAACCGGTGACTATGTCATGCGGTCACTCGTTTTGCCGTAGGTGCGTGGGGGGCTACCTTCCGTCCAAGTGCCCATCGTGCAAGGAAAGGTTAAAACAAAGAGATGTGAAAAGCATGAAGAACAACGTTTTGCTGATCCGCGTCGTGGAAAAGTGCTGGCCCGACGCGACAAAGATGAAGTGCCATATCCAGGAGAAGCTCAAAGCCAACGAATTCACGGAAGCTTTACGCCTCGCAAACGAGGGGATAGACATAGGTAAGGGGGGTCTGCAAAACAACCCGAGAATTTAAATGGTTTGGAGAAAAAATCCTTATGCAACCCGTGCAATAAGGCCTGCGCTAAAGAGTATAGCCTTTATTGTGCCGTTACGCAAGCTGACAGCACACATGTTTTTCCCCCTTGACAAATTAGGTGTTGGAAAAAGTGTTGAAAAAGATGCCGGTGGCAGTTATTTAAGTGAAGCAAACTCCACATTCCCCCGAAATAACCCACGACAGTGAAACATCGAGGCACACCATAGTTTCGATCCCCCGTTTTACGCACTGCTCACAGTCTTGGCTAGTACCCAGCGGACTGAGGCTGCGTCCCATTCTGCTTTCCACAAGTACAGCGATTACACGCACAGTGACATAGGTGTCAGTGGGTCAGACGAACCCTGTGAGCTGACACACAAGTGCAGATCCGGATGCTGTACGATTCCCTGAATCCACCGCGCAAGCCTGTTGATGATTAACTTGAGCTGTCCTGAATGTGCGGCTACTAGAAGTGGGTCAGCAAACGCAGCTTCTGCAGTCGGTGAAGATGTTAAGTTACTTCACCATCTCAGATTTCATACCAAGAGTCATGCTATTTATTTTGTCCTCTATGAGTGTGTAGCATAACGCATATAGACCACATTCAGACCCCACATCTCCCCAGTGAAAGGCCAGCCACCTCCCATCTCTAAACCCTGGGCAGACAAGCAGGCAAGAGGCAGACATGGAGGTTGTGGTACCCAACACCTCGGGTACTAGAAACAGACTTGGAAGTAGTTTGATTTTGTCTACCACCGTATCTACAATCTTTACTTATATTTTGAGAGTCTCTGTCAGAGCTATTGACCTTGTTTTCTTTCTGCAGCAGTCAGGGAGTAAAGAAACTACTGCTGCCCTAGATAAGTGTCTGTATCTAGTTTGGGGTCTGGGGATTGTGGGAGTGTTTGTGCTATAGTGAATAAGCTTACTAGTGAACTAGCTACATGCTTGCGATCTTTGCCAGTCCAATTAAATGCTTCCTTCTCTCTTTCCGCATGGTAACCCAGCACTAGGCTCTGTAGGCAGACTGGAATGTTGCAGGTGTACTGAAGCTGTTTTTATCTCTCTCTCCAAGACACACCTGAGGAATACCAGATTTCCTGTCAGGAGCACTTGTGATGCATCTTGGCATGTTTGATGTTTTGTGACCTGGTTACACGTCAAGTGAAATGACAACCTAAAACATAATTCATACATGTTCAGAAACCAGAAAACGAACACTTGTGATACAACCAAGATAGAAAAAACTCTCACAGGCTGAATTATATCAGTTATTAAAGTATATGTACAAAAATACTGCTGTTTCAGGATGGATTGTCTCGACGCAGCTGTGATACATAGACTACTTGTTTCCATTTTTGTTGCCACGCCTATATTCACCTAGTAACTTGTGATCTCTTGTTCTCTTTTTTTTCCTTCCTCTCTCTCCCTTATTTTTCCTCCCTAGTCCCAGATGATATGAGTTTGAAAGTGTACAGAGCAGAAGCTAATTTGGGGCTGATGTATTTCTCTGATGCCCTGACAGACCTAGATGACCTCTGTTGCCTTCGCCCTAACTGGATCGAGGTGAGAGAGACAGGACTGATGTTGCAGAGTAACGGCCAAGCCTGAGTTATCGCTGGGTTTTGTGGTGCAAGCAAATCTGTTGTAGTTTTCCATTATTGATAGCTAGTTGAAAGCCATAGTTCAATATGCGTTAAATGAATTTAAGTTCAATCGATCTCTGTTTGTGCAAGTTTTTTGCTCAGTGTAACTCCTGGACGTTGCACTCCACTGGTTGGTTTGGCAATTTGAGACCTGCAGCACATAATCACAGAAATAGGGAGAAGGGGGTTTGTTTTTTTGTTTTTTTAAAAACACTCAAGTTATAAAGTTGACCTCTTTGCACTAGCCTTATGGAGTGTTATGGAGCTTATATGGATGTTATGTCACTTACAAAGTTATGCAAACAGCTACTTATGTCATAACGTAACTAGATCATTCCACGCCAGTGGGTAACTGTCACTGCAGCAGCAGACAGCAGTTACATCACTTTTATGTGTGTTAGCTGTGTTATGCTACTTTACATTACATTTTAAGACATTTGCTAACAGTGTTATACAGAGCAATTTAACAATGAATGCAACAGTAGAGAACTCTTCATTTCCTACTTCATTTTACTCAGCCATCTGGAAAAAGCAAAACACTCTCGGAGAAATAGACACTTCTATGTAGAGAGAGATTTTTTTCCTATGTTTGAGGTTGAGTTATAGAAGTTTTATATTCGTTGAGTCGGTATGCCGCAGGCACGTCAATCATGCATGCAGTGGTGTGTGATGATTTCTCTTCTCTCTTTGTGCAGGGCTTCTTTCGTAAAGGGAATGTACTGCTGGAAATGGGCCGGCAGACTGAGGCCCTCCTCCAGTTCCACCGTTGCCTAAAACTCCAGGCTGACTTTGTCCCGGCCAAGAGCCAGATCAAGAAGGTTAGAGATATACTGACTCACTGCACCTCAATCCCCACTCAACAGAGGTTATTTCACTGAAAGTAAGATAAAAACTGGAAATATGTATGATTTAGTATATGGGGTAGGTTGGTAGGTAGGTACTTTATTAATCCCCAGGGGGAAATTTCTTCGTTACAGCAGCCAAGACATAGAATAACACTAAGAATAGGAATTACAATAGGAATAATAAAATTAAAGAATAAAAAATATATATAAAACTATACAAAAGTACAAAAATGTGCAAATGCACCGTGCAAAAGTAAAACAATTTTAATGTCAAAAAAAGTCCCGGGTGCAAAAAAAAAGTGATTTGTGTTTGCATTAGTATGATATCTGTACCTCATCATGTCTTTCTAAGAGGCTCACTGGGACCATCAAAGGTCGGTAGCACAGTGAGATGTTGATTGACAAAGAACAGGGGTTTGCCAGCTGAAAGTGTTATCTGAGGTGAGAGCAGCACCACAAATAGATCACAATGTAAACAGAGCTGTACAGATCGCTCACAAGCTTTGAGTTTGTTTTAGGGGTAGAATCTGACATGTTTTTTTTTAAATGATCAGACACTCGGTGGCTTCTATGCCCAGAGATAAAATAAGCCTTGCACAATTCCCCAATGTGATTAGAGGAAACAGCTCCAACAGGTTTGGGTGCAAGCAGATAGCTTTATTAGATGACCTTTAGTGACTCAAATTCACCACGGTATGTGTTGGGTTGGTAGATCTTGGAGGCAGAGGGCTTGGCAGTGCCAGAGGAGGCGTCCCGTATCCTGCAGGTGGTTTCCGAGCACCTGAAAGAGCCCTGCCCTATCACCAGCCTCAGTGGCTCCCAGGGGCCAACGCATCCCGAAGGCCTTAAACATCCACTGGGGGACGAGGGAGAGGATGACGGGAGAAGAGAGGCACACCAGGTAAGCTTCAAAGATTGGGTGAAGAGTGTGCATGTTACACATTTGTACAGTTCCTGTATGCACGTAATCACTAGGGAGTGAATGTGAAGATAGAAATTGTGACTCAGTCATGCTGCTATGTGTATGTCTTTCGGGGTCCAAGGTGAAGCACAACACCAGTACCGAATGCTGCCTCAGCCTCTGCCAAGCTGTTTCCTTCCTCCCTACTGCTGAGGAGGATGAGGAGATGATGATGAGGAAGGAGCATGGACATGGCAGGGGTATGCATGCACACAAATCCACTGGAAACACACACATACACAGACTTATCACCGCTTTGACTTTTAAAATCCCTTTATTAAATTATTATAGTTAACACACAATAAGCAAAAATGTCATCATCATCATCATGAACATCTTTGTCATCATGAGTACAGTCATCACCCCCAAACAAATATTGCCAGTTCTTTCGATTAAAGCCTCTCCCTGTCCTACAGGGCGACGTCATCATGAGACATGCCGGTGATGGTGACTCTGTTTTGTCTCCTCTCTCCCAGGTGAATGCAGTCACGGTGGAGAGAAAACTCTGGGTGTTCTCGCCGTGTCCGACTTTGAGTGTCCCCTCTGCATCAGGTCAGCTTCTTTCTGTCTCTGGTTAATGTTTCAGGACACAAATACGCACACGCAGATATGAATTCGACATATGATGGGTTTCAGCATGTAGGACCCGGCCGTCTCCTGGATGGAGACCGGGGTCGGCTGGGCCCTAGTCCTCCTGAAGTCCACAATCATCTCCTTTGTTTTGGTGACGTTGAGCTGTAGGTGGTTCTGCTCACACCACACCACAAAGTCCTCCACCAGGCCCCTGTACTCCTCCTCCTCTACCCCACGATTGCAGAGTCGTCTGAGTACTTCTGCAGGTGGCGTGTTTCAGAGTTGAACCTGACGTCAGAGGTGTAGAGGGTGATCCGGCAGTGAGCGACACAGGGGCCCCACAGTTAGTACTGCAGTGTAGTTGTTCCTCTGCTATGCTGGTCTCATTGATGAAGCTTTATTTCTTCCTCTGTGCTCTGAAGGTTGTTTTTTGATCCAGTCACTACTCCCTGTGGCCACACTTTCTGTAAGAACTGCATAGAGAGGAGCCTGGACCACAACCTCCGCTGCCCACTCTGCAAACAGCCGCTACAAGAGGTAACCGCCTACAGACACTTTCATACACCTATTTTAAACTGCATGAGAATAAATGGTTACTAGAGAATTTTTAGCACACGATCATCTCAACCTCTAAGACTATTTAATACTCAATGCTATGTTATTTAGGCCAAATTCAGGTCAACCAGGATGTGACACTTCTCTGTGCTGTAGTGCTGTAACTTAAGAAAACCTGTTGTTCATTGAGAAGTATCTAGTGAATAAAAGGAAGTAGAAGTTGTATTATTGTGAAAATGTCAATCCAAAAATTTACGTATTTTTCACACATCTCCCATAATGCTCTTCTCAAATGTGAATCACACGACAAGAGAACGTATTACTAAGCTCTTCATCGATATATATAATATATCACAACACATTTCATAACACATCACATTGTTATACATTGTATAAGTCATGCTTCTATGTGTGTATGTAATATGCTACAACAATTGTTTTAGTTGCTAATGCTAACAGTAGAAGGCAGCGTGCCAGCTAGCCTAATGCTACAGTATTTCCCCATAGAAGAGATTAAGGAGAACATTAGGACTATACTTCATCACCACAAATGCACTGTGGGACTTTTCTTTGTGCTGCTGTTGTTGCAGTTGGTGGTGGTCATTGTGCTGGTCAATACAATGCATGTAATGATTTAATGATTTAATTATTAGTGTTAGTATTACTATGAGTATCATTATTATCAGTAGCAGTAGCAATATATTTGATTGCTTTCTTTTCCCCCTTTTCAGTTCTTCAAAAACAGGAAGTACAATCCCACAGCGCTGCTCCAGGACATCATGTCACGCCTCTTCCCCTCACAGCTGGTTGAGAGGAAAGAGATCCATGAGGCCGAGATGGCTGAGCTCTCCAAGTAGGCACCTCGCCACAAAACACCACACACTCCACACACTCTGAGCTTCATCACAGCAACATCCGTAGCGATAGATACTGAAGCTAATATGCTCTCAGTGCCTCTTTGCCTCCTTACTCTCTCCACATTTTCTTTTCTTCTTCCCTTGCGCAATCTCTCTCTCTTTGTACTTTTTTCTTTTTCATTTCTTTTTCTTTGTAGTCTTACCAAGGACATCCCTATCTTCGTTTGCACGGTGGCGTACCCGGGAATCCCCTGCCCGCTGCACATCTTTGAGCCACGCTATCGGCTGATGATGCGCCGCTGCATGGAGACTGGCACCAAGAAGTTTGGCATGTGCTGCTACGAGCACGGGAAAGGGTAAGCCACACACAGAAACACACCCTTTATCATTATATTGATATTGATATCCTAAACAACTTATTTCTATTGAAGTAGATAGCGTAGATAGTACAATGTCTTAACTTTCTGTGCCGTTCAAATAAAGTTAGTATGTTGCACGTGGTAACTTTTCTCAGGATGATGATGATGATGACAATTCTGTAAACCGGACTCAAATTTACAATGTCATGGTCACTTTAACTTTATGCTGTCATGTATGTGTCCTATATTCTACAGGTTTGCAGACTATGGCTGTATATTGGAAATCCATAGTCTGGAGCTGCTGCCTGATGGGAGGTCCTATGTGGATACAGTGGGGGGCAGCAGATTCAGGGTGCTGAAGAGAGGTCAGAGAGACGGCTATCACACCGCTGATATAGAGTACCTGGAGGACCTCAAGGTTAGGATCACACAGTGTTGGATATGTGTCTTATCACGTACGCCATACATGTAGTCCACAAGCACATACACCAGCAGGCTCATGTACCGGTGATTCTGAAATACACTGACAAAAAAAAAAAAAGATTGCTGATCACTGGACCTGTTTTCTCTCTCTTGACGTTCTCCTCCCCTGCCTCGTCTCCTCTACGCCCACTTCTGCTCCCCTCTCTTCCAGGTTGACGGTGCTGAGTTGGAGCTTTTGCAGGATCTCCATGACAGTGTGTATCAGCACGCCCAGGACTGGTACCAACGCCTCGGCAGCCGCATCCAGGAGCAGATCAACAGACAGTATGGCACCCTGCCTGACAAGGATGAAGACATTCAGGTTAGAGCCTTAACAAAACTGCTGTTCTGATTGTGACCCTAACCCCTAACCTTCATGACAACCCTTTTCCTAATGAGCTCCAGAAAACAGACTCACAAGTATGGTTAGCCCGATATCTTGGGCCGATATTGGCCTTTTATAAAATATTAGATATTGCACATCATGTCATCCACTGCTGGTATGATGGAGGTTCCACCCTGACCACAGATGCATAGAAACAGTGTGTAAAACCTTTTCTTTGCACATTTTATTGATTCATTTTATTGTTCAATCATTTCTTTTTGTAAATTGTTCTTTTAAAGGCCTAATGTATCACAGAGTTTCCCCTGAATGGGTGCGAGCGGTCACCCTGCTAACCGGCCTAAAAGATTCTCGTTAGTATGGATTACAATGAAGAGATTTAGTGCCACATGATCTAAATGCTGTTTCAGAGGTTTTTCTACGCTGCCAAGAATAAAAGCCAGTGAGAAACACTGAGTACTTGTAATTTACTCCAGGGCAATGGTCAAATTTGAAGATATTGAATATCTGCAACTTCAGTCTAAAAATATTGGCCTTCAAAAAATCCATATCGATCAAACCCTAGTCACGGTTGACCACGTTTCTGGGTTTTCTATTCTTCCGGGAGCAGCTACCAGCACTCAAAAGACTACAAAAATATGGATCACATGCCGCACATTAAACATGATGCCTATTTCTAGCCAAACCCTCTCTAACTGCCCCCCCAGGCCTTGTCCAATGGTCCATCCTGGTGCTGGTGGCTGCTGTCTGTCCTCCAGCTGGATCCTGCCTATCAGACCACCGTGCTGTCCCTGACCTCACTCAAAGAGCGCCTGGGACACCTACGCCTTGTCCTGGAGTACTTCTCCCAGAGCTAGACCTCACACCACTGTGGTATTGTGGCCGCTAAACGTCTCACTACATTAAATTCGTTTACGTACAGACCGTCGGGAGGAAACTCATGAGTGAATGATAAATATGTTTGTGGTGGGTTGTGGGTTAGTATGTATGATAAAGAGTCTCTCTTTGTGTCACAATTTGAGGCCAGTTCATATGGTCAATAGCAGAAAGATATTGGTTTTGTCTGAAAAAAACACCATAATTGTACAGAGTTGTATTAGAAAGGAGGATTTTGTACTGTTTATGTTATGTTTGTGTATTACATTATGTACTTTCCCCAGAAATCAAGGTTTCGGAATTGTATGTTGTTGGATGAAGAACGAACCTATGATGAGTGTACTTTTGATTGGCTGTACCTGTAGAAACTGTAGAAGAGAAGACCAAAGATGCTTTAAATTTAAGGACAACAAAACTGCTAAAAAACAAACAAAACAAAACATTGTGGATAAAATAATTCAGTTAACTTTTAAAGAAGTTGTTGGAGGTAAACACTAGGTGTCACTGTTCTCTCTCCCATCATCACAAGCATGATGACAAGCTAGTGCAGTGGTTCTCAATCCAGTCCTCAAGGACCCGCTGTCCTGGAGGTTTTAGCTCCAGCTCTACTCAGGCACACCTGAACCATTTAAAGTATCATGAAAACCTGAAGCCTCTCATTGGTTCAGGTGTGCCTGGGTAAGGCCAGAGCTAAAACACTGCGCTAGTGTACTGGCATGTGTTGCCCAGCCAAATCAGACTTTGTCTCTGCATTAGTGTAGCTAGGTTTCTCAAAGTAGAGTTATGGGGGTAGAAGAAAAATCAAAAACACTCAAAATTGCAGTGCAGTTCTCAGGACTAGGCACATTAGTTAAAGGACTTAAGTTCATGTGTTGCACAAAGGAGATAGTTGGGGATATTTTTCATGACAGATGCTGAAGGGCACTATTTCAGATTCTTAGTTTTATTTGGATCTATTGGTCTTGAGTAAAGTCAATGATTTTGGATCCTTTTATATTTGGAAT